>KN887960.1:9657-38683 GCA_000934455.1 Apostichopus parvimensis | reverse complement strand
GAGGTCTTATCTTTAGTGGTTGCTAGGTTTCTGTAATAACTACTAACATTTTACCATTGTTCCCCCCCCCCCCCCCCCCCCCCATTTACCTCTTGACCGTTATGTCCTGGCTCCTTAATCTTGATTTCATGATTCCATGAAGAAACTACAAATATGGAAGACATTTTAACATAAGAATTATTGTACTGCATAAAGACAGTATACCTATAGAGGTCTTATCTTTAGTGGTTGCTAGGTTTCTGTCATACAATTCTTTTATCATAATGTTAGGTCTTTTTATTTCTACCAGCAGAATACCAGAAAATCCCGAGATTCGTACAGTCATTAAATTTTACACTGGAAATTTGCGACGAAGGATTTTAGGTACGCAATAACTGTCTAGCACGTAACTGCGTTCAGAAGGAGGAAAATTGTTTCAACCCAGCTTAATGAGAAGTATATATATTCTTGGCCGGTAACTGAATAAAGATACATAACGAGATAACTACATCATCGCGAAAATGTTTTCTGACTTCCTGTGTTCAGTTTGTGAAGAAGAATGTGTGGCTGGAAATACTACACTAACTTCAAGTAGCCGTTTGCTTAACGACAACACCTTCTTCTATGTTGACTTCTTATCGATTTTCGTATCCGCAGTTGCAATCGTCTCGTTGTGTGTTATTTTGTGCTGGTGTTATATGTCGACGGTAGCGACGAAATCAAGTTATCACCTTAAGTATCCTGGACATGGAATTCGTTGGATGGCGACCGTTATTCTCATACTAATACATAATTTTATGGCTGCTGAGAGATTTATTTCAGGTACAGACGTAACTTTTCAGTTCACATTTATTATCATTACCATGCATGTTGACTTTGTTAGTATCAGATAAGATATATGTAGATAGTATATAGATTTTTTTTCAGACATATCAAACTTAACTTTTTTAGGACAAAATTATATATTGCCGTCAGGGCGTCATTCGCTCTGCAGTTTGTAATCTTAAAAGGTAATATTTTCACCATACAAAATGCTATGAAGATATGGCTTTATGATTTTTTTCATTTTCATGCATTTTTGCTTGAATAAGACACAAAACACAACCATCATTATTGATATATGTGATAGAGAAAACAAGATCGAAAATTGCAACAGAAAAATATCAAGTTAGGCAGTAAAGATTTAGACATGAAAGTATAAACTCAATATGACGTTAATTATTGGAAAAGGTATAGTTAAAATGTATAGTTGTCCAATGATGATAGCCTGTCAAATGCAATAGCGATATCTTTAGATATGCAAATTAATATATGCAAATATCACTTGGCAAGGTGTTGCGTTGATTTGCACAACCTATGAACACAGCTCATGGTTAGCAATGGCGGATGAAATCCCTGTATCTTCGAAAGAGTTATTTTAAATGTTATTAATATTGGCCTCAACTTTGTTTGAAGGCATGTAATGGTTGGTAAAATGTTATCTGCAACTAGAAATCTTGCAGGAAGCCTTTTCATGAGGTTTAGACATGGATGCAGTACGGATGACCATTGAATTATTCTATCTCTTCGTTGTTTTTTTTTTTTAGATGTGCACGATGCAAGTAACCAAAGTCGGTGGCACGTGTACGCCCCAGACCTCGTTGCCATGGTTATGAACGTATTTACATTGTACGTAGGGACACGAATGGAGAAACAGCACCGGTTATCTTTTGCTTTGGCATTAGCAGTCACTTGGATTGCATCTGGATTCGTCCAGTTTCTTCGTCTTTGGACTGTTCTGTGCTTGGAGAAGGAATTATTTCAAACTCTTCGAATGGATGGCTTGTTGGCATCCGTCTTGTTATACGCAGTATTAACTTATGTAGATTTACGGAATTATTTCCATAAGGTAAGACTTAAGGTAGCATACTCCCATTAAAAGCCCCATTGACTTACACACTAAATCATAAAAGTAATGTGGTCTCTGAGTCTAGATAGAAATTTTCACTAGCTAAACACATCACCGGATAGCTGACAAGTTGGCCTATCATGGCACCATCAATTTTCCGTATCATGACCATGTAGATTTTTTTTTTTTGCTATCCGAGCCGGAAGTTTTCGTCACTTGTAAACAAACCTCTTCACTCAGTAATAAACAATTTTCCTACGCTGCTCCTGGGAGGCCTAAAGGGGTCTAAAATTGCCTCAATTGACCCAACTTTCTCACCACATGTACTTCCAGTCATGCTCTTCAACATGCAAGCCACCAAAAAAATGATTGATAACAGGTCAAAAAAGATGTTTTCCTGCTGCTTTTTGGCACTCGGAGAACAATCGAGCGGATGGATATAGACTATAATAGGAGTATGCCACCTTAGGTGTTCACATTGAAGAATATAGCTATATCCCACTTGTGTTTTGGCAAGGCGCCATTTAGCTTGTGATAGATAGGGTACCAAGCAGTACGTGCTTAAATGGATTGGACGGAAGTGGCTGTTTACGTGTACGCATGGCGGCCCGCAATAATTCATCAGTGAGGGAAAGACATGGTTCATCTTCCCATCTTATGAGAAGAAGGTTGGGCTATATTTGCCACATACGGTTGTTACAATTGTAAACAAAAAGACCAATAACGGGGTCTTCCCTCAATAGCTTTTTACATTAGGTAGTGTACATTAGGGAGTTTTACATTATGGAGTGTTAGCTCAGTGGTTAACGCCGGTTGTCTTCAATCATAAGGTCCCGAGTTCGAGTCACCCCCAGATTAATGTATGTCGTGCAGTTACAGAGTTGTTGACAATTGACAATTCATAATCATGGACGTTAAATATGAATCTAAGAGACTGACATCGGTCAGCTTGCGGCTTTGATAAGCCAATGATGGCTTGTTCGCGAGTTCCTGCTTGCAGGAGGATCTAAAATAAATACATAATACATACATATTATTCAGATATGAAATATAAATGCATTGGACGAATAAAATAAGCTCTCATTGGATCAAAAACGAAAATAGTACTATTTTTTGTTTTTCGTGTGTTTTTGTTTTATGCAGGGCAGCAAAGGGCAAGAGTGTGATGAATCATATCGACGAAAAATGCAAATGGGGCTGGAAGAAATGAACGTTAAATTTAAAGAGGATTACTGCATTTTACCTGAGAAGATCTTCTTTTGGTGGCTGTTTCCACTCTTAAAAGAAGCCAGGAGAAGAACTTTAACGTCTGATGACGTCGGCTCGATTGCAGCAAGAAGTCGGACACTTAGAGTCCATTTACGCATGCGTGATGACTTCGGGACATTCAAAGTAATATTGACAAAATGATGTACTGCTTAGTAAACTGCATGTTAGGGTGGGGATGGGTGCTTAAAACAGTGGGTAGATAGGAAAGCAAATCCCGTCAAGAATGAAACAAAGATAGAAAATTAAGCATTTTTATAATCAATTCAGAGTATGACTATAATTTAGTTCAAAATGTAACATTTAGTGTAAGATTTAAAATACATCACAACACGTACGGTCGATATAGAAATGAGGTTCTAACAAATATGCATACCATTGAGTAAAAACAGTCTTAACTTGCAGCCATATCGATGGAAACATCGTTTATTCAATAGAATGGTATACGGAAAGTATCAAGTATATCATCTCAATCTAGTATCAGTTAAAAAATAAAAAATGTGTTAGGTATATTCTGAGTAATTTATGACGTAATTTTGTGTTACAGCAAAAGGAAGCTGGCGAAACGAATAAATCTCCAGCACTATGGCGAGTAGCCCTCGTGCAAAGTTACAGAATTATCATATTTTCTGGAATAATGAAACTTCTGGCCGATGCTCTTACTTTCGTACAACCAATCGGAATCAAGAAAATCATCTTATATGCTACCAATGGTGACGTCACTGACAACCAGGTACAATATCACAAGTAAACACAAAGAACTGGTCCTTTTCTAAGTAGGAGAAAATTTTGGGAATTTATTTTTTGTCCCCATTTCTACATGTTGCCTATACTGTATAAAAATTAAACGTATGAATGTTTTCAACACTGATTTTGTACTTGAAAAGTGGCTTATGAATAGAGCTTCAAACCATAGTGATTATAGCTTAAATCTAACTCTTTAGCATCTCATTTTCCGCTCTGACGTCATCGAAGCGCCGTCCATTACATAGAAATCTTTATCTTTGTTATGCAAAGTGTTTGTGACATGTTGTTTTCAACTAAATATCTAGCATTTATGTTAGCAATATTGTTCAGCCTCAGAAATATCCTTTTTACCACTGTCCAAGGTAAGTTAAATTTCGGCAACATTGCATCTCTAGTTATCGCTACAAGGTGGGTTAAGGTGGGTTAAGGTGGGTTAAGGTGGGTTAAGTCGGAAAGTTGTTTTAATTGTAGTATTAACTACATACGAGTCTAGCTAACAAGATTGCTTGCTTACGCTATACATATTACATGCTCTTACTTCCATGGCTATATGTGTGTTGTATTTCCCATAGCTGGCTGCGCAGGGCAACGCTACCAAATCGACCTACTTTATCTCTGTGGATGAATACTTTCAGAACGCTTATGTCCTCGTTATAGTGATGTTCGTTGCTCAACTGACACAATCAATCCTTTCTTCGTGGTCTGTGTACATTAACAGGATCCAGTGCAGTCATATTGTTTCAGGAATTCAGGTAAAATGAACATCTACGTCTTTTATCGCCGCTTGTGTCGTCTGCTCAGTTTGTTTCTGAGAATCACTGGAGGGAGATGAGAACACAAAGAATCCTTATTATTAAACAATGTACTGCAGAAAATAAAGGACATTAGTTAAGAGGCCTCTGATTGTCCAACCCTATATCACAAGTCAGAATCAATGCGAAATACATCCGTTGCTACGTGTGTGGATCATCATTGATTCCATTAGAAAAGTAGTACGGTATTAGAATTAATGCGTTATGGATCGATCAAAGGTCATAACAGATAAGTTTAAGTTCGACATATTCAGATTGCATTATCGATGTGTATATTTTATCCATATGTGTTCTGATGGGCCGGTTCCGCGACATGGAACATGCATTTTACTGTCTTAAACAGCATGTGGACTATACATGATAGTCACACGTCATACGAACGAAATATGAATAATATTGCTATCAATAAATGAAATGTATTTTCTTTTTATCTTTGTTCTCTCTTCCTCTTTGCATATGTTGATCTCTGATCAGACTTTAATTTTCGAGAAAATTTTATTCTTACCGAAATATGTTATCGACGACGGAACACTGACCATTGGGGAAATCGCCAACCACTTGACGGTTGACCTCGGTAACCTTGGCAACCTAGCAATGAATATTCATAATGTGTGGTCAGTACCATTGAAGGTAAGAATCAGTATCATGTCAACTACTATGCAAAAGAGCAAATAGTTCAGAGAGTGATTTACCTTGTCAAAGAATCTTTCTTTGCAAATGTTTGTCATCTTCGTCGTTCAATTGATGAAAGAAAAAAAGCTTAAAGGGTGTGAAGACTCGCGCAAAAAGAAACGTCTAATGCCGGTAATCTGACCTAGTTTCGAATGAGGTGTAACAGAAGTGTTAGACACCACCATCGATCCCAGAAAATACACACACACACACAGCTTGCAACCATCGGTAATTAGACACTAGTGTACAATCAGTACATACAGCTGCGGTCAATACCCACAGCACAGTGTACAAACAATACAGCGATGGACATCTCAGGTCCAGCTAAAGATAACAAGGTATCACGTTTCATTACTGTACTGTCTGCATTTTGTAGCGACACGAACAACACGTCACTAGCAAGCAACGGAAAGTAGAAGGCATAATATTATTTTACATGGGGCTGATGCAGTATCTTGCATGTGTGACTTCAGTATACCATAGCTGCTTGAGGATAACATAATTGGGATTATTATGATGAGTGGAATAGAAGCTCCTCACATTTTACGGAATGGGCGATAACCATAGCTGTTTGACATGTTACTTCATCTACTGTAAAACTAGAATTGTTTATGGAGTCGAAGTATATAACTCACAAAGTTAAATTGTATGCACTTTTGTCTTTTGTCATCCTCTTCTAGCTTATGATATCCATATTTCTCCTGTATGGAGAGCTGGGCGTGTCTTGCTTGCCAGGTATGGTCCTGGCTGTTCTATTTCTGCCGGTTCAGTATCAATTTTCACGAATCGTTGCACATTTCAAAAGGAAAAAGTTGGTAAGTCCTTTTTTTCTTGTTTTTTGGTCACTTTATTCATTTTCTCAAACATTTCACAAATATTTCCGTTACCACCCCCCCCCCCCTTTCCCCCAGCTAGCAAGGACACCAAATGTCAGAACATTAATCGAAACGGCCAAAATATTAAATTATCAGGTCTCATATTTATTGCAATAGTTATCAATGCTAGCTTGGTTTGTACATATATGTAAGGTATCAAATTAGCTCATCTGCATATATGCAGATGAGCTAAGTTGATACCTTACATTGTATTTGCAACCATCATCCCATTTTTTGTTATTACTAAATCATGTATAAAAGACGATTATGATTATGTTACTCGGCAGAAATTTTCCGACAAGCGATTGAAACGTTTTGGTGAGATGTTGTCAGCGATAAAGTTCCTGAAGATGTGTGGATGTGAGGAGTCATTTTGTAAGTCGATAGCAGAAATTCGGAGAAACGAATGCTGGCAACTGTTGATGTTTCTGACTGGAAACTTCATGGAATGTAAGTTAAAGTCTCAATACGTGTTTGCTGATGAATTTCGGAAAACAAACTTTCGAAGCAGGTTCAATGTTTCTTATTCTAGACGCACTCTGACCAGATGGGTTTAATGGAGGAAAGCTGTCGGAATCGAAAGAAAAACAAAAATGCCCTTATGGCGCGAACGATTTACCGTAGAATCACTGCGACCGCCCATATCAGCATGTTCATTACACTAATGTAACATATAAATACCCGTATCGTCCTTTTGTTTTACCCAATTTTAAAAACGTCTGAAAACACCTGTTTATTCCTTGCAATGGAAGGAAATGACACAATTTCGCAAGCACCTACTGGTCCTGTAACCAGTAGCGTGACAAACAAAAGACCATAGTCGTGTTTGTATAACCAGTATATTTCCTACAACGGATTTTAATTTTTTAATAAGTCAATAGAAATAAACACTGCCCTTCTTATTTGTTTGTTATTCTTTAGTAATTAACAACCATTTCTTTGTTTGTTCTTTTAACCAGCGGTTACTGCTACTATGATGCCTTACTTCGTGTGTATTATCGTAAGTTAAAATGTTAATAATTATTGTCTCCTCCGAAATTAATATTTCCACTTTCGGCCTTAGCCGGTAAACACTAGAGCTTGATGAAAGAGAACAAAATAGCCATGCTTCAGCATACATGACTATTATTTAATTGCGGGACCGTAGTTATGATATTTGCGTGTATATTTATACCACGAGTGGCGGAATGCCACTAACAGTTTTAGTGAACTTTTGATTGAGATAAAATAAAATGAAGACAACATGTTTTGGGAGACATATTTACCTTTTCTCTATAAGAAGGGTTATTATCGATCACATTGAAATTACACGTCGTATGTAGATGTGACTTATACAGGTATACCCCATTTGCCCTTTCAACCACTCTACCCATCTTCATGTAGCTAGTCAACTTCGAAGGTATCAATTCGAGCCTATACCTAACAGCCTACCGTACAGATCAACTGTGTTAAAGTTAATTACAAGAGACATGATGATGGAGATGACGTTGATTTTGCACACAACTTTTGGTTTTACCTTTTGCAGACGTTCCTATTATACACGTGGTACACCGGACTTCCGCTGACGTCAGATAAAGCATTCTTCACCATAACTATCATCCAAAATTTATCGAGTCCCTTGCTCTTCTTTTCGCGGTCGTTAACTCACACCCTGAGTTGTATCGTTAGTTTCAAGAGACTAGAAACATTCTTTACAGCTCCTGTGATATCAGGGGAGAGATATCTTAGAGATAAAATTAATGTAAGTATAGAATATATGATATTCTGTTAAAATTACCCTTTCCCAAGAGAAAAAAAGAGAAAAAAGTGTCTATTCTATAAAAAAAATAAAAAAATTATCCCCCGTAGGACCTCTCCTCAAGGTCGATCAGGGGTTAAACTCCTTTTTGTTGTTGTTGACCCTTGTCGGTGCTTTTGGAGTCTGTTAACTGCAATCTGAGATTTTAAAACGAAGAAGAATTATTTCCCTTAAACGACCTCGAATTTCAATGCACGAGAGTTGGAAACCACTTGAAAACTCTACCACCCTATAGGACTTATTAAAAACTTGGCTGTTATGTATAGATAACATGTTACAAAATAAACTTATAATTCTTAATGGATGTCTTGGACATGTGATATAAACTGTTCATATGAATTAATCTGATATTCCGAGTTTGAATGTTACCAATTGTATACCTACCCTATTTTCTTATAGCTCGCCGATGAAGATGATGAAAAAGAAGTTGATAAGTTCGAGAGAATTAGTCAACATCTATTCCCCAAGATTGAAAAGTGTGTTATTGAGGATTACGATAAAGACACCAGTGATACGACAACAGGAAAGGAGGTATCAATACAGGTATGATACAGGTACAGGTCATGTCTTGACCACAACGCAGCAGGAATAAATCCTGTTACAGGATTATGCTTATGCGTAATACCTATCACGATGGAATTGTCAATGGAAATATCTTGAAAGATCTTGAAACATCCCGGAAAATCTTGAGGAAAAAAAGGAAAACAAATCTTGAAATATCACGATGGAAATATCTTGAAATTATTGCTCTAATTTATACTCCTCATCCTATACAGAAGCAACGGTTTTGTATGATATGATTTATAATTATTACTAATACATTGATTTAAATTATAAATTTTGCTTTATTTGACAAGATTTCGAAATTCTCAAAACAACCATCATTAGAAGCGAGCTACATTTTTGGTATCGACATTCCCAGTCCTATAATTCTCATCTTCTACAGATTAAAGATGCTACCTTTTCGTGGAACAGGGATGGAGATTCCATTGCTCTCTCGGACATCAACTTGATGATACCTAAAGGTAACGTGACGGTATCATAACTCGTAAAGAATACAACCACAAATACTCTTCACATAAGCAGATTGGGTCGGTCAAGTAGACAGGGCTAGTTTTAGTCGATGTGCTTCGTTGAACAATGCCAAAAAAAAAAAAAAATTCTTGGAGTATATCAGAAATGCGCACATCGTGTGTTGTGAAGAGAATCGGTAGAAACGTATCGAAAGGAATGAACTCAGTGTGTGATTTTCACTTACACACTTTAACTAGACCCCATCCTGCCCATCAATATGTTAGATGTACCTGTTGTATTGCCCTAAATGGACTGTCAGTATATCTACTACAACTTAGAAGAATAAGCTAGTAGGATGGCTAGCATACTACATATCCTATACCTCAATCATGAATATTAATAGCAATAATACACTATATATCTATCACAGAGATACTAATATATTTCATGCGATCACCTCTCTATAGGAGATTGTTTATACAATGAGCCAATCTATTGTGTTCCTTGCATGCAGTCTTATCTCACAAGAATTTGCAGCTTACAAACTTTACAGAGGTATCTCCAATTGCCATTGAGACTAACGATGCTGTATGTTTATATCCCTTGACCCACGGGAACCCCATTGATCCATTACTTGATGTTCAGGGATAACCAGTTAATGAATTCCTTTTAGTGACAAATGGGTAACAGTCCTTCCTGTCATATCATGTTTTTGTCCTTGTATCGCACTAAGCCTTGCCCTGTGATGAATTGTAGTTTATGTGATAGAGTGCTTGAAATGTTGGCCCGTCTTGCTAGAAAATTCGAATCTAAGGACTTACTTACGTCGAGACGTGACGTCATTGCGGCACATTGGTTAGACTCGATCAGATCTCACTCTAAGCTTGGCCTTGATACAGGCGCGTAGCCAAGGGGAGGGGCCAAGGGGGAAACCGCCCCCCCCCCCTTGAGCATATTTTTGTTTATGATATCGCTAGTGATTTCAATAAATAAAAAATGCTAAGATGCAACTTACAAGGCCTGGGAAGTGCCATTTCCAGCTATCTGGGAGGCATTGTCGGCCAAAATTTTCTCGTACGCTTCGCGCCAACACATTGTGGCGCTACGCTTAGATAGTTTGCTACGGCTGCTAGCCTGCTACAGTTTTCGCCCGTGGCAAATTCCTCGCTACGCCCCTTCCTTGATATGCTACACATTACATTGCTTGCTTCAGAATAATGATATTCACAACTATAAGCCAAATTCAGTCTTAACGGTCGGATAACTTAGTATCTGCAAACACTGATTACCAACTCTGCTGTGTTTACTCTCCTATAGGAAACCTGACAATGGTCATTGGTACAGTCGCGTCTGGTAAAACAGCTCTACTAAGTGCAATCCTAGGAGAGATGGAAACAACTCGTGGGAATATTCGCTTTTCGTGGTGAGCTTTAGTATTCCACAAGGCCACAAGGGAATAGAAATGGCTGGTGTATTCATGCAGGCGTAGTATATATGACTCAGAATATGTATCCAAGTGTCTTCGCAAAGGTCAGGTTAAGTTATACAAGTACAAGCAGGTATTATATTTACATATTCTGTGTCATGTAAGGGAAACTTATATACAACACTAAGTTGAGGGTACCGGCAGGTGATTCGCTGACAGTGAGATTTAGTATTCCATTGTGTTTATAAGGAGCCTTGTTGCCTATATAACCAACCTCGTAGTTGATAGGTCTCAATAGTCTTAACATGTTAAAGAAATCTTCAGCCTATATCTGGATATTGAGAATGTATCTGATTTCGATGTAGGACTATAACGATAGATTTCCATAATCTTGGATCGATCAAGATTTCTTCGTTAGTTGGTAAGGTTTTAAGGTAAATATGGAGACTTGAACGGCTGTGGAATTATATTGTTCAAAGACACGACATTGTTTCGAGAGCTTTTCCCCGAACGCTACTAGTGCCCCCCCCCCCCTGGCCCCGCCGCGTATTTTTTTTCCAGGACGAACGTGGGTTTCAGGTTTTTCAGGAATTTACAAATTCGTTTAAATTCAGAGTTAGGGTTTAGAAAGTGGGTTAGGGATCCAGTTTCTCTGAAAATGAAGGATTGTCGTTCATAATCTGGGGTCAAAACTAGGAAAAAAGATTCAGAACATGTTTTTTGAAAAAGCGTCACATGTTTGGAATCCAGAGATTTGATTGGCCGATGCCCACGTTCGTCCTGGGAAAAAAATACGCGGCCCCGCCTCTCCTTCTAAGACAATCGGAGGTAACAGTGCATACGTGAATAATATATAAGCAAGGGTTTGGTTCGAGGTGCAGTGTAAGACGTGACGTGACGTCTTAGGTTCCGCTGCGGGGATTACGTATAAAGCAAGATCAAACCAAGGCTATATAAACTTTACTGGCTTTGAATTAAGAAACGTTTACCCTTTATAGAAAACTGTAACTATCTGTTGACCAATTATATTGTTCTAAAGTCAGTTAAACTAATAACAACGTGTGTCGATAACTGACATCACGTTCACCTACTCCAACTCACACGGGTTTCATGTATCTTTCGTTTTCAGTAAATATCCAAAGATAGCGTTTTCAGCCCAAATTCCATGGATCCTAAACGGCAGTATAGAATACAACATCACTCTGGGAAGAATTTTCAATTATGAAAGGTTGGTTTTTCGTCGTATATTTCTGAAAAGGCCACAAGGGAATAGAAATGGCTGGTGTATTCATACAGGCGAAGTATATGACCTAGAATATGCATTCAAGTGTCGTATGCAAAGGCCAGGTTAAGTTATACAAATACAAGCAGGTATCATATATACATATTCTGTGTCATGTAAGGGAAACTTATATACAACAGTAAGTTGTGGGTACCGGCAGGTGATTCGCTGACAGTCCGTGACGTCATTTCTTACCTCCTTGTTTGCCACTCCTTCAATTGTGTGTGTGTGATTTTTTGTAATTTTTTTTTAAAATAATTTGTCTTTGTCTTCTGTTGCCACTTGCCTATCGGTAATAATTCTTATCCCATATTTGGGTAATATGTCTGTATTTACAGTCATTGACCGAATTTTAAGAAGGTATTTTGTTCTCTTTGAAGATATCGAAGAATAATAAAAGCCACAGCTCTGGAGCACGACCTGCGTCTTCTTCCGGCAGGGGATCAGACGGAGATCGGGGAGCATGGTATCCGTCTGAGTGGAGGACAAAATCATCGGCTTAGCTTAGCTAGAGCAATGTACAGTGACTGCGACGTTATACTATTGGTAAGATGCATTTTGGGAACTACCAGCGCTAACTAAATGTTTATTGTTAGCAACCGCCAAAGATTAACACCTCTTATAGACGAACCGCAACGCCATCTTCAGTGACTGTCACTTTAAACGCGTCCGTTGTACACCAGGGACGTAGCCAGTGGGGGGGGGGGGCAGTGGGAGAGATCGCACCCCCTCCTTTGATTACCCCGAAAAATTAAATTTAACTGAAAGCAAGCAGTACCATTGAAGCCCTCTTTTCAGGTTGAAGGAAGCTACTTAAGCGACCCTTCTCAATCTTTCCCCTGAAAGTTCCTTTGCTACGTAATACAATACACTTATAATATTGTTTATTTCCTGCAACGTGGGAGGCATTTTGGGCAAAAAGTTTCTTTGTAAGTCATGGCGCTCCGTTAAGTGTAATAATGCTCCCTTTGTGAGAAGTTCCCCCTTTTAAATTCTGCTCCACCCCCTCCTTTTTTAAATTCGTCCCTGTGGTACACTAACTACTGTTAATTGAATGTGCAATTTAATAATAGTTAGTCATCTAAGGCGATAAGTGCGAAGTTATGACTCTTTTCATAATCTTCTTCTGTCGAATGAATGGCACACCAATGTAAATATTTTCATATTTTATTGACTGAAGTTTTGTCATTGAGTAATATTCAGCATTCGTTTTCTTTCAACCCGCTGCAACGATGAAAGAAATCTCACATAAGCTTACTGCGCCATATTACGTAATATTTATATGTAAATTATATGTTGGTGGCACTAAATGTGACAACATGCATTTCAATGTAGTTTATACTCTCTTAATTACTTAGGATAATCCGTTATCATCCCTTGATTCTGAAGTCGCTTTATTTGTATTAAAACATGGAATTATCGATGTTTTGAAAAAAGAGGGAAAAACTATCGTTATGACAACCAATCAAATGCAGTTTATATCGCAAGCAGACCAGGTAAGTCGGTCTAAGTATTGATATTTAATAATATTATACCACAAATTTTCACAATATTGCAGACAAAATCAAATTCCTTTTTTTTTATATTCATTTTAAATTTTCAGTTTTCGTGTTTTAGAAAAGTATTCGTAAATATTTCATGCTCCTCTAACATCTCTGCATGTCTATCGGTGAATAAAGAATAGTTGAGTGCAAACATAATCATTGAAAACAGTGAAGATAAATATACTAAATTTTCAATACTGCGATATAGAAGAAACAGTACTAAGGAAGTGATGACGCTTTACCTCCCACAGTGTGAAATTGCACCATAAATTACCGTCCGTATAGGCGTTCATTCCGCCCACGCACCCCTTTCGCAACACGTCTTTTATTCCAAGGAAGTTGCCGAAGCGCCTTGAAGCGTTACATACTTTCTACACCGTCTTCGATGCAAAAATTACCTTTTGACAGATCGTGCTGATCGCAGACGGGAAAGTTACTCGCGTTGGGAAACCAGATGAATTCCTCGATTCTGATCTTTGCACATCTTGGAAGGATGTTAATAGAGAGATGAATACACCTCAAAAATCGCAGAAAAATAAGAAATTCAAGAGAAGTCAGCACAACGTGGGGCATTATCATCATTGTAAACACCATCACGTGGAAGATGACCACGTGACTATGAAGAAGCACACGCCAGTGAAACATGGCCATAAGGGTAGGCAAAAAAATGCAACTGATATGAGGTATAAGCATAGGCGTAGGAGGCGGGGGTGGGGGCTGCAGGCCCCCAACCAAATATTTTTGTGAAAATTCGGGCAATATGCTGATACTTTTTTGGGCACCTACTAAAAGAAAGATAAATTGCAATGTGTTTTTCAATGGTTAAACTTTTGTTATTATTATTATCAATATTATTGTAACGACTTCCCCAAAAATTCTAACCAATATGGAAGGGTAATAAGACGGCAAATGATTGTATGTAATTGGCATACGATGTAATAACCGATGCATGCCTATATGATATACACATTAACATGTTGTAAGCGCGCGTAGCGCGGGAAAAAATTTTGGTTATATTTTTGCGGGCAAGTCGTTACAGCCCCCTCAAATCAAATTGGGCTCCTACGCCTATGGGTATAAGCAAGTGGGTGTAATGAAAACAGTCCTTTGCGTTGATAAAAACGGATTGCATTGAAAAAAATTTCAGTGTCAAAGGTCAGTGTCTTGTGTGTGTGTATTGTTTTTTTCATTTTGAAAGAAAAATTCAACAACTTTCAAATACTTTCGATTTTTATTTTCGTGTCGTCGATGACAAGCGTCGCATGAAAAGAATCATGTCCCGTAAACATCGATCGAATATCATTTCTAGCTACTTTGTATTAATTTCTAAGCGTTGCTTTAGATTTGTTGTGGTACATTTTGACCGTTTATGTCTGCAGCTATTTTACAAAGTACTATTTTACAAAGTAGCTATTTTACAAAGTACACATATATATACAAAATAAGATTGAAACTGATCCACGTACAAATTGATAAACCAAAAAAAGAGCAAAATGTTGCGCCTAGAAGAATATACGATAATTGCGCCTATGGTTAATTTTTATATATGAAAGTGAAAGAAAACTAATTTGACTAAAAATCGATATATGTGAATGTTTTTTGTTTCGCAGATAATGAGAAGGCAAAGCTCATTGAGAAGGATAAGCAGATAAGAGGCAGAGTAACCTGGGATGTTTATTGGATTTACTTCAAGCATTTTGGGTCTTCCATCCTACTTTCCATATTCATCTGTCTCGTTTGCGTTATTGTGTTCAATGCTCTGTTTAACTTCTGGTTGTCTGTTTGGACCAGCTCGTCAGATGGAGGAGAAGGTTTATCTATTTTGCAGGTACGAGAGGACGTTTAGTTTATTTAACCTTTTACAGTTGTACCTTAAAGGGAGTGAAGACTCGCGCACAAAGAAACTTCTGATGCCGGTAATCTGACCTAGTTTCGAATGAGGTGTAACAGAAGTGTTAGACACCACCATCGATCCCAGAAAATACACACACAGCTTGCTACCGTCGGTAATTAGACACTAGTGTACAGTCAATACATGCATCAATGGTCGATACCCACAACACAGTGTTCATAGAAGCGATGGACACCTCAGGTCTAGATAAAAGATAACAAGGTATCACGTTTCATTACTGTCTGCATTTTGTAGCGACAAGAAGAAAACTTCACTTGCAAGCAACGGAAAGTTAACTTTTTCAGAGGGCGGCACGCGGTTTGGGGCGAGTCTTCAATGCCTTTAACGCTGATCAGTATGGTCCTAACTTTGCTAGAATGTCACTTTATGATGAGATTTTAAGCACCATCAGCCATTTTTCCATCAATGATTTCTCATAGTTTTTGGCACATCTATAAAGTTGTAGAACGAGAGTGTGTGTATCATAGTATTGTTATGGTTATTAGTTATCAAGATTGTCACAAATTAAATACACAAAGGCACGTTAATGAAATATCATGTGTTGGACAGGCGCGTAGCCAGAAATTTGCCAAGGGGAGGGCGAAAATGTAGAAAAATTTTCCAAGCCGTATCCTAGCATGCATCTTAGCATTTTCTCTTTTGAAATTACTAGCGATATCATAAAAACATTTAATTTTTTTTTTAAAAATATGCTCAAGGGGGGGGGGGCGGCTGCCCCCTTCGCCCCCCCCCCTTGGCTACGCGCCTGGTGTTGGATATGGTAACGTGTGATAACGTTTGATCACTCTGACATAGCCATATCATATTTCCATCCATCATGTTGAATAAACCCCCATATAACCAACATTCACATTCGTTACCAGCAGATCTCTTACTCCTCAGCTATTATCTGTGCAATTTGTTATCATTTATTATCATCTTTAGTTGTTTCTTCTTCCAAAACCCGCACTATTTTGAATCTAAACTGAACGTATGATCTTTTAAAAAAATGGATGCATGTTATGGCAAACGGTTTTGATTTTAATTTTTTCTGTAAACAGGAGGAACGTTCGACACAGTATTACATCACAGTGTATACAATTCTATTCCTGTGTGTTACCTTTATGAAGTATGTTACCGAAGCATTCCTAACTTACGGGTGTTGGTCATCGGCCTGTAAGCTACATGATAAGATGCTTTACAATCTCATCCGAGCACCGTTAAGGTACGAAACATTCCGAAGGCTTCAAAGTATGAGTCTAAACAATTTGCATATATATATATGTATTTTAGATCCTCCTGCAAGCAGGAACTCGCGAAGAAGCCTCGTGTGCTTATCAAAGCCGCAAGCTGACCAAAGTCAGTCTCTTACATTCATATTTAACGTCCACGATTATGAATTGTCAATCGTCAACAACTCTGTAACTGGACGACATACATTAATCTTGGAGTGACTCGAACCGGGGACCTTATGATTGGTATTTCATGATATTTCAAACAGCAGCGTATTATATGGTCAGAAAATGTAACGCTCACGACTTGTGAGCTAGGTATCATCATAACTATGTTTTCCTGTAAAACGTCGGCCAATGTAACACTAGTGCAAGTATGTGCCTGCTGCATTGTAAATGTCGTATTATACTTTCTAAGAAAGTCACGAAAAAAGAACCAAAATCAGTCGATATAATATCTCAGTACATGGTGATTTGATCATCACAATGGCTTAAATATGTATCGTTAGACCACTTTAACAAAGTCACCCAGGGAAAAACATGTGCACGAAGCCCAAGCATGATTTCACAATAGTCCAATATTACCCTCTCAGCCCAGTCGATTTACATGATGATGAAATGATCGTGTGATTGTGTCAATGTTACCTCTTGTGTGCCTTTTTGGGGTAACCGTTGAGTTTAATAGACCCCTTTTTGTTTCGTTTTACACCGCTTTTTCTTCGTCAGGTTCTTTGATACGACACCAAAGGGTCGGATCTTTAACAGGTTTTCAAGAGATTTGTCTATTTTAGAAGAAGTAAGTTCATTCATGTCGTATTTTCAACCCCAAGTAAATTTATTATAATACGTACCACGAAAACAACTACAACTGTACACTCAGTTACTTCCGGTAGACATAACTTGATAACTTCAAAATTATTATTATTATTTGTTTTATGACATAGTATAACAAGGTGAACAAGACAATATAACTGCAAATAAGTAAAATATGTGAAAGGAAGTAAACTAAGAAACCCTTTTGCGCTTAATCAAATAGAGTACACCCATCAAAGATAATAGATAACCTTAACACCTATAAAAGAGCCACCCCCCAAAAAATAGATAACCTTAACATATAAGACATATAACACTACCCCTCCCCCCCCCCACCTCACCACCACCACCACCAACTCTCACCCAAATGGTTTCTTTAAGCTTTTCCTTTGTTTAAGAAGAAGGAAAGAGTCATAATTAGGTGTCGCTATTTCTATTTATGCTTCTTCTTCTTCTTAATACATACAGTTGCTCACTAAAGTCTGGAGTATATTCTTTCGCGTTGTTGTCTTCCTATGTGTGGTATTTCTCACCAACGTTGTCATTTCGCCTCCATTAATCCTGCTCTTTATTGTTTACATCATCATTTATTGTGGAGTTTACGTTTATTTTATTGATGCATCGAGGTAAGAAATCTTTTTTTCTTTCACGCAAGAAATCTAGGTTTCAAGTCGCAATGTTTGTGGAGGGGGTGTAATCGGGCCCGTAGCCAGAATGCAAACTTACAGGGGCAGATTGTTTGTTTGAAGAGGCATTACTGACTCCATAAATTTGAATGAAACCTTGGGCCCATTACCCCCATAATGCGCCCCCCCCCCCCACGTGGCTACGAGCCCGGGTGTAATATTGTAACAGACGTCTTCTCGATAGCATCATATGCTTCAGTGCTAACCGCATTGGCTTTCTGGCATTTTATAGCAATAATGTTGAACCTTTAAGTAAGATACTGCTGTTCAAGTTGTGTGTGCATGTGACTATTTGTAGCTATTTCATGACCATATTTATGAATATTCATGACTTTATTCATAAGTTTATGTAACTTCTGACAATTCCAGAGAAATTGAATTTTGTACATGCTGGCTGATTAAGATTAACTTCAAAATATTGACCAACCATGATAGCTATAACTATAACCAAGAATCAATCTGCCCATGTTTCATCAATTTTCATGAAACACTTGTAGCATATTTAAATGTTTTCCCACACGAACCTTAAATTACCACTACATGATCATTGAGCTCATTACCTATTCAACGGGATCAATAAAATCCGAATTTTCTTTGGATACATTTTTATTTCAAAAGAGATCTTACACGTCTGCAGAATAAGAGCATGTCTCCTATTTTATCCTTGGCTGCGGAAGCTTTACACGGTCTTTCCAGTGCCCGGGCGTACAGGTGAATCCATTCTCTGTTTGTGTTATTAAAATCAAGTTCAGGAAAGTTTGAATATGTTTTTACCCTAATTAAAGTTGTGTTGAGACCCGAGTCATCAGATATATACTTTGCATATCATTACATCATTAACTTTGCGTATCTTAAAAAAGTGGCACCGATTACTTTTCACCAGAACAAAGAAACGTTTCAGTCAAGTTGCTGAATTGACAAGGGTCAGGCCTTGCCATCCTGACCTATCAGTCAAGTTACTGAATTGACAAGGGTCAGGGCTTGCCATCCTGACGTTTCAGTCAAGTTACTGAATTGACAAGAGTCAGGGCCTTGCCATACAAAATAGTCAGTCAAATTGCTGAATTGACAAGGGTCAGGCCTTGCCATCCTGACCAGTCAGTCAAATTACTGGATTGGCAAGGGTCAGGCCTGGCCATCCAGAGTAGAATGCACAGGATTATGTATCCACGTTACCATGTCTTTCCAAATTGCCTTCATATTACATTCATTTAATTGTTTTTACTCCATGTAATTGGTAACATTGTTACCAGCTGAAACTAAACCGAGATTCTTTATTGTTCTTTGCCGCCAGGAGAGAGAAGGATGCGTACTTCAAATTCCTGGATAAAGTAGATAACTATCTTCTGGTTACTAAATTCACGATCGTCACCATCCAGTGGGTGGTGTTAAATTTGGTATGTGATTTACAACAGGTTATAGATATGGTCCAGAGAGTTGAGTAACTTAAAACACGACCCGTATAACGTTTAAAACACACTGTCTCAAAGTGAATGATTATGCAAAGTCCGTATGCTTATATAAGTCAACCAATACTTGTTATTAGATCTATATTGTCCTAATATATCTTATATATGACGTAATTTCAAATCTTTACTATTGATGCTTGGCACTTGTTGTACACTAAGTAGGTAGAGTCTTGTAGCTCTATGGCATGTTATGCCTTCTTATATATTGAAACTTTGACAATAACAGTCAATTTACTTGATATATTTTTATTCATCACAGTTGCTCCTGTCGTGTTTTTCTTTCCTTGTGATTGCTTTCCTGGCGGTTCTCGGCTCATACCGTTTACAGTTATCTCCCAGTTTGGTCGGGTTGGCAATTGCCTCTGCTCTTGAAGTAAGTTATATGTATACAGGGATGTGCCCACGCTGGGCGGCACTGGGCGGCCACGCCCAGCACTAAAAATTACCGCCCAGCACTGTCTTAAAAATCGTGAATCCCGACATTCCTAACAATATATTCAACATAAATTGAAGGGGAAAAAAATGTAAATTGTTAGCAAAACTAGTACTTGTGTATGTGCTTAAAATGCTACACAAGTGCCAGCCTTTGGCATCTGAGCACCTTCAAAAATCGAAAAAAAAACCTTAGACCCCTCCCCCACTCAGGAAATCCTGGGCACATCCCTGTGTATATATCATCCAATTTATGTTTCAATAAAACATACTTTTTAAGAAAAAGTCACCCAGGAAAGAACCTGGGCACGAAAACCAAACTACCAAACGACTGATCCGCTCTCAGCCCCAGTCCCCTTACATCGGGACTGTGACTGTGTGATCATCGTCGGGTGTGCATCACCATTCCCCTCGAAAGGGAACAGATACTACACATGATAAAACATACGTTGTATTCATAATGAAATAACCATGCCATGACCGATAGTAATAGCCACATGTTATATTCATGTATAACAGTAAAAGTTGGACGAGAAGTAGAATCGAGTCGCACATATTACAACCAAACATATTAATCAACACATATATACATACCAATATATATCATTCCACGACATTAATAACCATCTACACTGGTCACGTTCATTTTCTTATTTGTAGATGTCATCTATTATCTCTTCATCTGTGATTTCATTCGCTCATTTGGAGTCATCAATGACCTCTGTGGAGAGAGTCAAGACGTACATCGATGTCAAGACTGAAAATCAAAATGGTACCGGCGGTAGTTATATTATTATATTTACAACTGTGTAGCTACTTAAGCCTTAATCTAATGGTTCATTATTCATTTAATTACATCGATTACACATTAGGTAAACTAAAATCCTACACGTGTTGCATCATCCGAGAGTCAATGTGCTTTTCCACGCAGTTGTCTGTTGTGACGTCATAAGCAACCGCATTTCAAGAAAGTGGTACAATACATTGCTGTTGTTGTTGGGTTTTTTTCAAATGCTACATTTCTACGTTAATCTTATCTACTTCAGTGCGTTGCCGCTTTAATTTATCAATATGTTTCTTGCAAATAAATTTATGTAGTAGACGATTTGCTTCATAAAACTGCAATGAAAGTTCATTGTCGGCTGAGTTTGTTCGAAGATATTTAATTAAAATTCCTTACCTCTTACTTATTGTATGATAATCTTCATGAGGGTAGCTACACAACAATGGTCCGCATTCCGTGAGAGGAATCCAATTGAAAGGTAAATAAATGGCTTGGTCCTGCTACCTTCGCTAAGCACGAAATCCATCTTACGATTGATCGTATACAAGTCCGAAAAGAAATCCACGCAGGCTCCTTGCCGTGCGTACACAAAAATACCGAGAAATCTAGCTGGACGTGTATGCAAATAAAGTGTTGCGATTGTTAATAGAGTCGTACTTACGACATGGTTTACCACAGCGTAAAGTTTATAATTAAACCTAACGTAAAACAAAAACATCACTTACGTAACATGTGGTTATACGGGTAATACGGTAGTCCTCCTCACATATAATTCACATACGGGAAAAATATTAATATAATTTTCCACCTAGACAAATTATTAATGTAATAACCGATATAGGCTATCCTTGATAAATGGTAGACATATCTCGCGCGGATCCAGTGGATTAAGGGAAAGATTATGAACGATTTACTTAAGATTGTTAAACTTCCTTCTTATCACTTACTGCCGACTTCTTTAGCTATCTCGAAAGTGTGGAAATGGTGGCGCACTTCAAAAATATAATAAAATTGCGCTCTACAAGTTCTGTATGGTCCAATCAAATCAGCTGATAAGAAGTCTCAAATGCAGACATACTTTATCAAATTACTACTTTATGATATAGTGTATACACTGCCGGAAAAAACCACGTTATTTGTAATGTCACTACGTGAATATTGTATGATAGCCTTAGAAGGAGATGTTGCCCATAGCTGAAGAGTTTTTGTCGGCAAATATTATGATTGGTCATTGTATTTCATAATAATGACATATTATAATGAGCTAAACCACAATCTCCTCTGATGTTCAGTGCCACGTCCTTTTCAAGCAGTAATTATTTCTTCCCGAACAGGTTGTATACCACCAACAGCTTGGCCGTCCAAAGGTAACGTTCTTGTCGAGAACGTCACCATTAAATATGCTGAACATCTCGATCCCGTTTTGAAAGACGTTTCGTTTGAAATTCTCGGTGGTCAGAAGGTATTTGCGTTAAATGTGTAATACTTTTTTGTCAGAATTAGTACAAACATATTATTTCTGCTGTTTGTAGAGGTGTGTTGTAATGATGACCCGGCGGAATAAGTAGTGCGAATTGTGATATGCACAGCTGCCTATTATATCTCCATTCATTTTGGAACCACCTCGTTTGGTTTACTGTTGGTAAGTTTGTTTTCCCTGCATGGTGCCGTTTGGCGGTACCGTTTAATTCCCGTTTGTACATGATGAGTTGTACCGCACAAACGGATCAATACCTCCCTCAATCATATGCTATGATATTATCTAACCTGGTGAAGTATTCTGGCCATGTTAAACATAGTTTCCACTAAAAGTCATTGCTATAACAATATCATAAAACGCACTGTGTATGCTATTCTTTTATACATACAAGATTGGTGTCTGTGGACGAACCGGAAGTGGCAAGTCAACTTTGACCATGAGTTTACTGAGGTTATTGATCCAGACGAAAGGTCAGTGATTCTGTCTTTGCTTGTTTGTCCATGTTTTGTTTTCGATTCAACTTAGGTACCCACACTTACATCATAACTCTGCCTGCAATGTGGTCATTTCAAATATTGCTTAAGTAATCCTCTATTGCAGGGATTCCCTTACTTTACCCCCCCCCCCCGACCCCCTGTGGTTGTCAGAGTTGTCCACGAACCCCCTACTTTTCGAGACACAATCTGAGCCATTATTATACTATAATACGCATAACAGTGCTTCGTAAAAGATCAAGTTCATCATGTAATATTGTACGGTACTGTCATGCGTACACAAAGTCATGCGGCCTGAGTCTGTTTTATAATGCAGTCATTTATCACATGCAAGGTACGGTACTACTATGGTAACATATGCGTATGGAACGCGAAAAGAGTTTGTCGATAGGTATGACTTTTTTACATTACTAAATTATATGATATACGTCAGATGTTAGTACAACAAAAAGTACTCTAGTTTTGACTTTCAGAAACGTCTCACGAACCCTCTGGGATGGACTCACGCACCCCCTGGGGGTTCATGCACCCCAGTTAGGGAACCCCTGCTCCATTGTTTTATCAAAAAGAAGTTGCGCCCTTGTTGTCAGCAACACAAGCAGTGTTCAGATCTTCTCATGACGTTACAGTCCTGTTTGGACAAACTTAAAAGACTATTGTCGATGACCTAAACATGTTACACCATTTTATTGTTTATCACAGGAAGGATAACAATAGACGGTATAGACATAGAGACGGTTCCCTTACATACACTTAGAAGTAGAATTTCAGTCGTGCCTCAAGAGCCCATCCTGTTCAACGGGACAATAAGGTAGCAAACGTTTTGATTATGATATGATTATGTTTGTCTTTTTCATACTCATACGTGGGTTTGTAGTAACTGGTGATTGGATGACGTGTGTGTGATAGGAACTTAGAAATGCTTCTTGTTACTGTGTAACTGTTTCCTGTGGGGGTCATTCTCATTTCGAAGTGCCGTTTAGTCACGACGCCTTATTGTAGCTCCGCTGGGCGGATCACGTACTTAAGATTTCACATTTATGCCCCCACTCTTTTGGTCTATATTTCCTTTTTTCATTTCTCTTCTAAAGGGAGAATATAGATTTCGATAGAAGATTGGCCGACGCTGACATTTGGGACATTTTGGATAAAGTTCAACTAAAAGATAAAATTGCTCGTCTTCATACTGGACTAGGTAATGTATATGAAACGAACTCAAACGACCCTTAATAACAGTATCTGACACAATGCAGAACACAACACAAGCCTTAGATACCCCCTCACCCCCCCCCCCTCTCCAATAAAAAACATCATCTAGTGTTTGTGATTCGACTCGATGTTCCTGCCTATTCCTGACCGCAAGTAAAACCGGGACTAATTAAGAGCGCTTTCTGGTCACTTCGCCCAACAACCATTTCGCCCAACTGCCCAGGCTGGTTGGGCGAAATGGTAAGGTTGGGCGAAATGGCAGTTGGGCGAAATGGTTGTTGGGCGAAGTGACCATAGCTTCCTTAAGAGCCCTGTCCTATTCCTGACTGAAGTATGAATTAATCATTTATATCTCTCAAAACTCAGTAATCAGTGGGCATACTCTGTACTCATTATTGCACATAATATTGTACAGAGAATAGTTAATTACTTCTCGTAAGCCCTGTGACACGTGAGAAATGGTTTCTATAAATGTTTGGATGGCCGGAGCAGAATCGAAGGGGAATGAATTTCAGTTTCGGTGTAAAGGGATTTAGAATCGTGAGTGGTCCTGTTCAATAAAATACGTCGTATATCTTGCACATGTCCAATACCAAGTGTCTCTTCTTAACAATAATTGATATTCATGTTTAAACGACAGATTCATTTATCTCCGCTGGTGGATCGAACTTCAGTTTGGGCGAAAAACAGTTGCTATGTCTGGCGAGAACTATTGTCCGAGGGTCTACAATAATTGTATTGGATGAACCAACGGCGTTCATTGACACGAACACGGTAGGTCTTGCTAAAGTAACAAAACGCCACTGACTAAAAATTAAACGCCATGAAGTCAATCGAATACGTGTACAAGTGCAGTGTAGTAACTCCTGAAGTTTATTGCAACGTTTCTGTATAGCTTAATAGTGGTATTTTTCTTATTGGGATCTTTTCGATGTCACCAATTTAGTTTCTATATGGGTACCTGTATCGGTTTGACTTTTTAAGTGCGTTATTGACCTTGACCTTTTTAGGTTTCGCTGGATGTAAATTGGCATCTTTTCGATGCCAATTTATGGACATTTACAATTAGGTTCAGTCTTGTACTGAAACAGTGGAACGGAATGCATTTGCAAGAACAGTCACAGTCCCGATGCAAGGGGACTGGGGCTGAGAGCGGATCAGTCGTTTGGTAGTTTGGTTTTCGTGCCCAGGTTCTTTCCTGGGTGACTTTTTCGTAAAAAGTATTTGCAAGAAGATATACCTTATCGATGAAGGATATATATTGCTTTTAACATAAGGTACCGTTTCATTGAATGTTCCACCTGTGTATACATATATGCATAAAATACCACTGATTGTTATTCAAATTGTGATTCAAAGAACTTTTTCACTGAATTATTTATTTCTGAACAGAGTTATCAGTTGCAACGCTTCATGAAGGATGTTTTCCACGATAAAACTGTTCTAACAGTAGCTGTAAGTAGATATATCGTCTAGAGCAAACTTTCCAAAAGAAAAAAAAAACAGCTCGTGTTTGTTAATTACAAACATTCACAGTTTGATGGATAAATGCGTGGTTGGTGTATATAGCCCTCACATTTTTATAAATTCCGAATGATTCTATTAAGAGGGAGTAAAAACTTAGAAAGAGAAGCCAATAATGGAGATCTTGATCAATATTTGACTTCAAAGTATCGTTCCTTGGTGAAGGGGGGGGGGGGGCCTTTTACGTCAAACATGAACTAAGTTATATCAAACCTCAACTTCCAAATTTGTGCGTGGAACGCACCGGGTTTATCCTGACAACCTAGATTGTTAAAAACAAAATTAAAACCCCCTCTCATAATGAGGGAATGCCATAAAATATTACTTACATTGGAGAAGAGGTGATGTCAACTTCGTGTTCGATCGTCACTTCTAGAGAGTATCCCCGCCCGCCCCCTCCCTCCCTTTTCCCACCATTACTTAAAAGCACACTTTAGTTCACTTGAAAAATACTTGGGATTGAAAGGAGTTGAAACTGAATTAAGGATGTGCTTTAAGGACTTAAAGAAAAAAATATGTCCTTCCTATTTACACTCCTCATTCTATTGTAATCTATCCGATACAAGAATAAAGGAAAGTTGTCGACGACTGTTCTGTAGGAAAAACCCTACCCTCTTCCGATATTGCCTCTCAAACCTCTATATAGCAAGTGATGAACATATCTTTTGATCAGCCCATGTGAGCAACTCATGGTGGGTATACAAATGAGTGACCCCAAACGGAAAGCTCAGATAAAAGTTGACCCAGCCTCGTTCGGTAAATAACAGCTTAGAAGTCACTTCTGGGGGCTTCCGCCATATGAATGTATAGCACTCGACTTTAATTGCTTTAACTTCATTTCATTATCAGCATCGAGTCACAACAATCTTAAATTCAGACATGATTATGGTCCTTCAAGATGGTCACATCGTGGAATACGACTCACCTACAAACCTGCTATTAAAGGAAGGAAGTATTTTTGCATCGTTTGTTCGTGAAAGTTCAGAAACATCGAATACCGACGGAGTATGAATTTTCATCACGTTGAAGAAACCGGGAATATTCATGCAGCGACTACTTCATCTGACCTGAGATTTTTTTATGCATATTTGGGCACAGTGCCTGAGAATATACTGAAGGATTATCAGCCTCCCTGACGTAATCGAGAACAGTTATTAAAATAAGACTTACATTTTTGTTTTTTTTATCAAAATCGAATGGAAGATTGTTTTTTCTTAATTGGCCTTTACACTTGCACACGTTTATTTCATGGACCGTATATAGTTCTTTTTTTTCCACGTTTGTATAGCAAATTTTGCATATATCATTCATACATGGTGGATACAAGCATGCCCATTTTGTGTATTTAACCCGGATTTGTATATACAGATAATATATGATTGGATGAAAAGACAACCATGTGAGTTTCAGTATTTTATTAGAATAACCAGCAAAGATATGAAAACGTTTATTGTGATGTAACTTTTTGAACCGTAGAAGCATTAAGACATTTTTACTGTTGTGTAAAACATTTCATTAACCCTCCCGTCCCCCCCCCCCCATATGTTAACCCAGCCCATACTTCCCACCATAAGTGACATGAGCTGGAATCTTATAGCATCCAGAAAGACATTTGGCAGAAATGCATTTGTTAAACAGATGGAGTCATAACTTGTTATTTTAGTCATCCACATAATCACACCAATATCTGTACACCTAAACAATCTGTTGGTGATATACCTTGGAGATAAAGCAAGAAATATACTTGTTGACCTTTCGTCGTGAGAAGTCTAAGAGAAACCAGTTCCCACCATGATGCGCATTGCTACCAATCGTGGTAAAAAATCGGCGCATTCGTTTCGTAGCAGTTTTCGACACATTGATTGCGTTTTAACAGACACTCTCGGACAACATTTACCCCTCACCAATATATGTAGGTAACCGCTCGCTACTCATGAACATAAGTTGTTGCTATGGTTACTGTGTCATGAATGAGGAAATAGCAAGGTTAGGCTGTAACACTTAACATACTATACTTTACTAGTTAGTCACAAAGTGTTCACAACTATCGAACAATTCCATTTGTCAGGTTTGAAATATGTAAGTTATGCGGCAAGTATAGTCTTTGTGTTTTACAAGAAGATCTCACATTTTCACCTTCTTTGGGTACAATGTAGCTAATGCAGCATAACGATAATTACATGTATGAGTTACATGTGATGTAGTCTAAACAAGCCTAGTTTCAAAATACAAATTTCTCAAAGAATGTCTTCTTCAATTTATATCATTGGAAAACTGGTGCGGTAAACGTCTCTTAACGTAATGAATATTATAGTGTGTCCAAACAGGAGAATATTGAAACCATTTTGGTTGTTTTTCAAGTTATGTGACCGTTTTACCATGCAAACCCAAAAGCCACTGTATTGAGTCCTTTGAAGTTAAGTTTTCAGAGGAAAGAAAAAAAACCGCGGAAGGAAAGAAAATATTGAATTTGATTAGTAAAGTTCTTTAAGCGCAAACGTCTCTATCTATGTATAAGTTGATGCGTCGATGCGTCGATGCGTTGGCGTTGCTTAGTTTCAGCATCGATTGTCTTTTCTCTGCGCGGCCATTGTTAACCAATCACTGTCTACGACAAGGTTGCGCACAATCAGTCAATCTATGACCTGGCTCATAATCATTCTTGGATTGTTTCTCGCACAAACGATGTAAATACACTGTCGCTCCTGGCCAGCAACGTTGCGGGTTCGTCATATTCAACCACGCGACCATTATCCAAAACTAATATTTTATCTGAATTCATGATAGTCTTCACTCGATGCTGAAATAAATGAAAATATTAATATCTTATTTTTTAATTGACTATTTTCCTTCGTCCTTTCTGTCATCTTTCGATCCATCTATGAAGCTTTGCATTAAATCACCCACTGTAAGTCGTGCAGCCCAAAATCCATGTGTATTATCTCGCCACTGATATATATATATATATGCAAGTATAGGCCTACATTTGCCCATTTTTTCATGTGCTATATACTAAGTATTTTTTACCTACGTACGTATATTTATGTACATATACCTGAATATTATATGTTGCTTGAGTAGACACTTATTCAATCTAGCAAGCGGTTAAATGTCTTGTAGTTGTCAAGTACCGATATAGAAATATAACTTCAAGGAGGTATCAGTCATTACAGAATTCTAGTGCTTTGATGAAGCTAGCGCTCCTAATTTCGTCTCTTATGCCATCACTAGCAGACTATAAGCAATATATTTTTACTAACATGTCAGTAACCATATAGGCCTATTCTGAGTTACTCACCGCCACAGTTATCACAGTTTCGTCTTGGAAAACGTTGGATATAACGTCTTGTAGTTCTTCGTCCTACGGAACGAAAGCGAGCAGACAATTTAATTCATAAAGTTATATCTTTCTTGTAAATTGTTATTTGGTAATCGACTTCATGTAGCACGCGTTTTTTATAGACGAATTTTACAAAGTGATTGTTATCATGCTCTAAAACAGTGTAGAAGGTTATAAGTTGGTTCTGTTGGTTGCCCGCTGAGGAATTTTATTGTCAGTGAAGTATTGCTTTGCATCATCATCGTCATCGTCATCGTCATCGTCGTCGTCATCGTCACCACCACCACCACCACCATCATCATCATCATCATCACCACCACCACCACCACCACCACGTTAGGCTGTAACACTTAACATACTATACTTTAC
>KN887959.1:36012-57604 GCA_000934455.1 Apostichopus parvimensis | reverse complement strand
ACAGTTTATCTGCAGTGCTACTCAGAGATGACGTGTAATAAAACTAGGTACTCACAGTTTACCTGCAGTGCTACTCAGAGATGACACGTGTGTTCGGTGTTATGACCGACTGGGGCGAGGTGCGGGGAGGTGGGCGGTGGGAAGGGATCATGAGGTGGAGAAAGGAATTATGTACGTTAATATGTATACGAACATCCGCTTCATTTGACTAATCTTGTTCTGTGTGACTATAACTTAGGCATGTGAATGTAAAATACGATCTTAGAATGTGAATGTTAAAATAGAGAAACGAAAACAATGTGTTTGTTGGTCGATTATCTTTCTTCTTTGTTGTTTTTCTTTGTTTGTTTTTATTTCTACTTCCTTTCTATGATGATTTAATCAAAGATGCCACGTAAAGAATACATAAATCTTCAAAAGAGGACAGAACTTGTAATTTATTATTAAATAATAGTACTTTATTGACATAAAAAAGAATTAGCAGAAATAAAGAGGATTCAATCAATTTTAATGTTTAATGGAATCTCATCAACACCTTGACCTTTGCAGATCCCTCTGTAAATGAAGGTAACAAACATATACGCTACCACATAATAAACCACAAGTCAATTTGCATTCATATATGTAATGATAGCAGTTAAATCTATGATAAGGTAAACGATATATGCAAGGTTTGAATCTTTTACCTAATTTCACTTAAACGTTAGCCAAAACGACTGGAAATCAAGTCTATGACAATTATTATTTTTAAATGAAATCTTTAACCTATAGCATTAATGTAAAACATAAAATATCACAATATCACTGGTTCACAGTGGCGTACCATTTCTCTTTCTCTCTCTCTCCCTCCATATCTCTCTCTCTACTTCTCTATCTTATCACCTGAGACCAATATGACTAAGGAATCACAACAAATAAATGGTTTCAATTTTTTTCTTTTGCATAACTCATTGAAAAGAGCAAAAAACTTCTTGACTTTTGAACATACCAGCCAAACATTTCTCTTGCTCTTTTCAAATATTTTATAAGTTTTCCACTCCGTTTTCTATAGTCGACTTTATAATACACATACGTTCTGTGTTTGACAGAATTATACAAATATGAAAAAAAAATCTTTAAAAGATTTGAGGTAAGAAACAGGATTGAACATTTTGACTTAACATCCATCAAAGTGTCATGTGAAACTAAAGAGTATAGTTAAGTAAGATTCTACTCCTTGCTTTGATGGACGACATATCTCAAAGAAAAGAAGAAACTTTGAATCAAACAGAAATGGATGTGGTAGAAGCCGAGTGTTTCCTACTGTCGAGTGAGAGAGGGCGCTATTGTATAAAATGATCATGAATTTAAGACAGCAATTAACAAAATCTGAACATTACATATTGTGCCAGTTTTTGACACCATCTTTAACATATTTTGTTAGATGGAGACATTTCCATTACATTTGAGCTATGAGGGACGTACATATCAATGGGATGAATTTATAAGTTTATTAAGAGAACATTACGTCAACAATGTGTTCGTTTTTCTTCTTCTTCCCCTTCGTTTATCTCTTTTCCAATGTAATTAGTCATGGTCTTTACTACAGCAAGAAGCAACAACCACCAATACACGAAGAAGGATCGGTAAATTCCTCTTGCATCAACTGTCGCAGGACCAAGTTACCCTCCAGTGACCCTCCAAACTGCTATTCCCACTGCAATCATCCTAGCTTTAATCTAACACTAGACACGATACAGCATTGTTTTAAGGTCATCAGTCCTAACCCGCCACCCCCCCCCTTCCCCTCCCACACCTCCTGCCCCTAAAGTTACTAGAAAGTCAAATTAATGTCAAATCATGCTAAATCTTTAAGAAGCATCATTGACAATGACCCTCAAAAGCCATTCTGTCTCTCACTGAGACATTTAATTGTATAATTCAAAACTCCTTGATGTCTGGGAATAATTACAAGATTCAGATCATTCCAGAGAGTACTTTTTTTTTTAAACTGTTAGTAATTTTTTTTTAGTTTGGTTAAGATTGTTTGAGCCAACACTGATGACCTTTCATTTGTCTTTAATATTCAAAAACCAGATCTGCATATAGGTGACAGAAAAACTGAATGCCTTAATTTTTTTTTTTTACTCTCTAGTAAAGAAATGCAAGGTTGTGTATCAGCATAATCAGCCTCACTGAAAGAGAAATGATGATATTGAAAAAGCCAAAAAAACAATTAATATGGACAAGGTTTTTTCAAGTGTCAAAAATGCTTGATACTTCACCGAGATAAAATGGTACTAATAAGTAATTTGGAGGACAGCAAGTAATAAACCACTTAACCTGTTTTTTTTCCTTCTCTTTTCAAATAACAAGATCAATGAACTGAATGATTGTGTTAACCGTAGGTCATATTTTACATGCACAATGACAGGGACTTTGTCCCTTTGGTAATTAAGATCGTATCACGATCACTCATGATGACATAAAGACCTTGTGAATGAAACCACTTGTAACGCAGGCCTCAGAAAGGTATAGAATAATTTGTAGCAAAACCATTGAACTGAAAGATTAATTAATGGTGATGAGAGCCAACCACAACTCCCCCCCTACCCCCCTCCCCCCATCCAATTTATAGTTATCCTAAAATGTCATCTTGGTAAATGTTACTCGGATATTTGAAGCTGAAACAAGATCGAAATTACTAGTCATCCCATTGGGAGATTTTATGGAAACCTTTACAAGGCCTTGCAGAGTGTTTGGCTTTCAATATGAAGCGGGTTCAAGAAGAAACAGTGCTGTTAAGAATATCTAACTTTGAAGAGCAGACGATTGAATTAAACCTGTGTTTTCGTCAAATTTTGAGACAAACGATTAAATGACTGATAATACAGCGAGGAAAGTTGTAAATTAGATAATAAAAATTGAGATGGAAGAAACGCTGTTGTTATAGAATGGAGTGAGTGCATCTATTCTCACTTTTAATCCGAGTTGCAGAAATTATCTACCGTCCTGAAATGCAAATGCTTGACCTTGTGCAATGCGGCGAAAGTGTGTGAACCGTGGTAAATATGTTATCGGTATGTTGCCTGCAACTCTTGTAAAGCACTTTTCCTGATAACTTCGAGCCTGCTCAGACATTTTAGACTAGAGACGTATATGAGAGAATATATGATGCTTTCATCGAGGGGAAAATGCTTTAAACGTGGCTGTAAAATGATTGTTGTAGTGTGAACATTTAATAACAGCCATTATTTCTCTTTTGTAGCATATTTGAGAGCATGATGTTGCCTTTCAGAGAGTCATGTCACTCACAAACAAAAGAGTAAAGCTACAAATTGTTCTCCTTGCACATCCTGTAACAGGTGTACAAGGAGGTGCCTAACTGCTGCATTAATTATACTAGTTTGAACTTTGGTATAACCTAGATAGCAACAACCAATGCCAATATGACACCTCAAACCTTGCACAGTACTTCTGTGGGATGAAGTATAACAGAAATACTAGTGAGATGTTATGATGTTGTCTGCTATACCTTCTACTAGTTTGATTAAGAGCAAAGCATACCTAAAACAATTGCCAATCAATGTGATAATGTGTACCTGCTGTCTTACACTAGTAGTTACAGTAGTGTAGCATGGAGTTGCACACACATAGTGATATGCTATGATGCTATGTACCTTCCACTAGTTTGCATTATAGTTTAGCATACACAGAACTGAATGCCACTCATTGTGCTACTGTGTCCCTGCTGTCTTAGACTTGTAGCTACTGTAGTGTAGGATGAGGCCTAACACCCATAGTGATATGCTACGATGTTGTTTGCTATCTTACCACTAGTTTGCATTATAGTATAGCATACACAGAAGAACCGAATGCCACTCAATGGGCTGCTGTGTCCCTGCTGTCTTACACCAGTAGTTACTGTAGTGTAGGTTGGAGCCTAACACACATAGTGATATGCTACGATGTTGTCTGCTACCTTTCCACTAGTTTGCATTATAGTATAGCATACAGAGCCGAATGCCACTCACTAGGCTACTTTGTCCCTGCTGTCTTAGACTTGTAGCTACTGTAGTTTAAGATTGAGCCTAACACACAAAGTGATATGATAGGATATGTTGTCTGCTAACTTACCACTAGTTTGCATTATAGTTTAGCATACACAGAAGAACCCAATACCACTCACTGTGCTACTGTGTCCCTGCTGTCTTACACCAGTAGCTACTGTAGTGTAGGATGAAGTCTAACACACAAAGGGATATGATAGGATGTTGTCTCTTAACTTACCACTAGTTTGCATTATAGTTTAGCATACACAGAAGAACCGAATGCCACTCACTAGGCTACTGTATCCCTGCTGTCTTACACCAGTTGCTACTGTAGTGTAGAATGAAGTCTAACACACAAAGTGATATGATAGGATATGTTGTCTGCTATCTTACCACTAGTTTGCATTATAGTATAGCATACACAGAAGAACTGAATGCCACTCAATGGGCTACTGTATCCCTGCTGTCTTACATCAGTAGCTACTGTAGTGTAGGATGAAGTCTAACACACAAAGTGATATGATAGGATATGTTGTCTGCTATCTTACCACTAGTTCGCATTATAGTATAGCATACACAGAAGAACTGAATGCCACTCACTAGGCTACTGTATCCCTGCTGTCTTACACCAGTAGCTACTGTAGTTTAGGATGAAGTCTAACACACAAAGTGATATGATAGGGTGTTGTCTGCTAGTATACACTAGTTTGCATTATAGCCATGACGAGAATTAGTCCATTAACCATAGGTTGCATTTTTCAGCTCTCTTGACCTCAACTTACTGAAACTTTATCTCTTCTGCAAACAGACTGGTTAGTTTGGAAGAGTTGATTTATTCACACCTTGCCAGGTCTGCCTTGATCTGATAGTGATTTGGCTTCTAGCTGTGTTATGAGTTGCATAATAGACGAATAGGCAGCTCAACTAAGGTGCGAAAAGATGGGACTGATCACTCAGCTAACCAACTGGAAAAAGCCTGCCGTTCAGTACAAACGGCGGGTTTTTGGATGCAACCTATCGCTAATGGACAATTTCACAGCATGGCAAAGCATATATGAACCAATGCCCCTCAGATACTGTGTCCCTGCTGTCATACAATACTGTTATATGTGGTTGTGCACCTGTTTACCATCTTGACAATAAAACTGCATCAAAAGTTGTAATATAGTGCAAAATCATCTTCTGAGATTCATTGAGAGCAGTTGGTGATCTCAAATTTGGATCCATTTACAGCGTCTTGTCGAAATTCATGCTCCAAAATATACTTGCCCCATCCACAGGGACATATTAAGTAACTCCACTAGAAAGGCCTTGATCCCATTGATTGATGTAAACTTTTGTTATTTCGTAGAGAGTCAAGCTCTGAGTTCAATTCCTGTTTTTGCCTCTGTAATTTCTCCTGAAATGAAAGAGAAAACAGCAGTCTAGTTGGTGAAAGAAAATGAGGATGTACTCCATGTATGGTAATAATTAACACTGAGCTGAGTAAACATTGTACGCTTAAAATGTTTAGCTGAAAAACTATACTCAATTAAGACAACAAATGTTCTTTAAAAGCTTCATTTTCATTTGTCATAATCATCTTTTTGATTCATCCTTGACACCTGATACTTTGTTTTTTGTAGAAATATAATTTTTCCTCTGTGAATAAGTGACTTAAATATTATAAACAATTTAACAAAAAATAAAACATACATTCACAAAATACTAACATTGGAAAAATAAATTGTTTTTTTTGCCATAAGCTCTTTAAGAAATGCATGATTTCCACTTCAACATATATACAGATATCTCATATTAGTTTTTTTCTGCTCTCTTTTCCTTCTTTACTTCCCTCTTATTTTTTCAAATTTTACAAACCCGAATCGTAATTCGAAGCATGACTATTTTCGACAAATATTCATGACCAAGTTTTCATATTGATATTGACTGTACTTTTGCCTAAATTTGGTTATAAGAACAAATAAAGGTCAGCTTAACATTCATCAATTAAGTCCTACGAGAGCTGCTGGCATCATCGTTAATGTTACCTTGAAAGGAAGATCCACATATGGTAAATATCTCAGTTCTGCAATAAATATAACCGCATGCACCTAATCTAAATATGTTTGATCATTTTTCTCCCCTCTTTAATAAATTGACCAGCCTTCTATCGCATATATGAGTATGAAGAAGCTATTGTGGATAAACATACAGTATGTTATGTATGAAAGTACAATAACATTGTACATCAATGCATACCAAAGTTAAGTAATACAAAAAGTTCAATATTACGAAGTCAGTGTAGTATTAAACAATTTCAGGGTGTTTTCATACTTCCTGTTTTTAATTTCCATTTCGGAGAAATAAAGACTGACTGACTGTCTGTCTGTCTGACTGACTGACTGACTGACTAACTGAGTGACTCACTGCCTGGCTGACTCACTGACTGACTCACTGTCTCACTGACTGACTCACTGACTGGCTCACTGACTGACTGACTGGCTCACTGACTGGCTCACTGCTGGCTGACTCACTGACTGACGGACTGACCCACTGACTGACTGACTGACTCACTGACTGACTAACTCACTGACTGTCTGTCTGACTCACTGACTGACTCACTGACTGACTCACTGGCTGACTGACTCACTGACTGACTGGCTGACTGACTCACTGGCTGACTCACTCTCTCACTGACGCACTCACTCACTCACTTAGGTATGATATTGATTCCAGTTGTACAAATGCAATGGATATGAGGTTTTGAGCCCAGTCGGTGCATTTGAAATTTAAAAGTCAAAAAGAAGCAGGGGTACAAGACAATGTACTGTTTAAGCATATCAACGTTACTAACAAACCTACCGTATCGTCCCGTAAACTTGTCAATTCTTCAAAGAGTTGAAAATTAGTTTGCTGATCTTTCCAATCCTCTGACAGTCTGTTAGCTAATTTGGATCTGGCAAAATGACAGAAAAGAGGTTTACAGAAAATGTTATCATGGCTGACCATTATCTAGCATATATGGAATATATTGAATATCAAAATCTTTGCGATGAACTACTCACTTTCTATTGCTTAATAAGGCTAGTTCTGACTGGAGTCTCATGTATTCTGCTGCCATCTGTACAGGGAGGAAAGAAAAGAAATTATAATTCATTTTGGAATTCCCTCAAGTCAAAGATCTCTTTCTGCTTAACAAATCAAGCTGATCACTAGAATAATGAAATAATTCTGACATTTTTATTGCCATTAATCAAACACTAAGGTATAAGGAAAATTGTGAAATCACTTCCACAAAGACTTCCTTGTTATTATGTAATCTTAAAGCAGCGGTAATCGTAAAGCAGGATCCTCAAGATCATGCAATAATTTAACAAATCTTCTCAGTATCACAGAAACCAAGATTGGAAATAACCAAATGAAGAACACACAGGTCTAAAGCCTGCCACACACCGCTTCGACTCAACGCGACCAGACAACACAACAGGACAATATGTGACCTTGTTTCGGATTTTCTCCGATACCTATATTCCTGCGAGTGAAACCCTGCACACCAAGCAACCGATGAGCGCACTCAAGCAGGGAACAATTTTATCCGTTATCGCTTCACAAAATGGATATACAAAATTGGAAACATTTTTATATTCAAGTGCAAAGATATATAGCAATTTTTGGTAACCAGGAACCATGTGTTCTATATCTTAATAATATTTTGACCAATGCTACTATTGATTTAAATATTAATAAGGTAGAAAGGGTATTATTTGGTTGTAATCATGACTGTATGTTTAATTTGATTGTTATTCTAGTGAAATATTATACTTTTAATTGTAAACAGAAAAACAAATTCCATTTGTTTTTGAGTTGCTCGACTTTTTGAAAGGTTACTTTAGCTTACAGAAATGCATATTTAGATCTAATATGAAAAATGATTGGGAACGATATTGGGAGCCTTGGGTAACTTATTGGGCATTAACATTGAACATTACTAAGAGATATACTTTCCCATTGCCTGGTATTATATGTATTTGAATTATTTTTTGTGTTTACAAAGCAAGATGATACATGTTGATTGTTGTTTTTGTTTGCACTAAAATGTGAGTTGAATAAACAAAATTTAAAAAAAAATTAAAAATGGTGTTCTATATGAGACAGAGTTGAAGAGCATTCAAACTGCTATCCTAAATCTGAACACTAATTTATTCCCTGGACTGATACCTGGTCCTCATTTTAGGGTCATGTGCAAAATCAGTGACCTGTGATTGGTTAATATGTAAATGAAACTGTGCAGCTTTTAGTTGTGCAAAGCCTCAAACTACCGATAGCCAGTCAGGAAGACGCTTATACGTTATGTCTCCCCCGACTGAAAAGGACGAGATTTCGAACTAGCAAATTCTTGATCAGGTTGCAGTCACACTGCACGTTTATCCACGATTTCCATGTTACAATGATCGAATAGAAGTTTGGTCTCATTCGGTTGGGCAGTGCATCACTGCCCTCTAGCCCACACCACTGCCCTCTAGAGTCTAGACTAGTAAACTTTAGTAAAAGATTGTTGGAAATTGGTAGCTTAATGCCAGAAGATCTGTTTTTTACCAAAGGTCAGTAATGACTCTTTGAAAAAAATTTTTTTCCAATGATTACAATTTTATTTATAGACAAGAGACTGCTGATAGATATAGATCCACACCACCCATAAGAAATCAAACGTCCACTATCCCCAAAATCATTTTTGGAGATAGCTATTTTCAAAGACTTTCACAAACTCATTCAGAGTAAAATTTACTACCCTGACAACTTTGATTCTCATTTCTAATACGATTAGGGCAAGTATACTCTTCTACTCCATTACTTTACTTTTGATATTAACTAAGCGGTATCACCGCCAAGCAACAACAACAACAAACAGTCAGTAATTAATTATGCATCTCTATTCATTGCCCTACCGACAGAGTGATGAATTTCAAGAGGAATTTAATTCATAAATTATGATCTTTTGTTTGCCTGAGACTCACTCCATGGGTTCCTTCTACAGTAAATCAATGACGTGGAGAGCCAAGCCGGTGATGCGGAAAATTATGTCACCAGGCACCAATTTGGAAGTCTTCATGTTTTGCTTAATTACATAAGGATAAGTAATGATGATACTTTGTCTTTATCCCACACTGACCACAGACCCCACTGATTGACCCCATGCCACAGATGTGTATCCCCCCTGCCCCACCCCCCCCAACTGACCCTCCTCTGGTCATATCTGCTAATGGTTTTACTTACTGTGACATGTTCATTATAAATCTGTTTGGATTCTCCTGAAGTCGTATCTGGTGGGAGAGGCTGCAACAGAAGAAGAGGTCAAGAAAGGAAAAGTAGTTAGACATCTTGTTTTTTCTTTTAAGATGAATACTATCATCGACCACGATATAGAGAGAGTCAGGCTTTGGTCCTAGGGACAGTCATATCCATTTTAAAGAGTTTTATTTGTTCCTTAAGTATATTATTAAAATGATAATGCATTGTTCTTTATCCCATAGTTTCCAGCCAGCCCTCCCCCCCCCCCCAATTAATCCTGGATGCCAGTGCTGCAGTCCTATGACTTACCCAAATGGAGAGGTGGAGGGGAGGGGGCTTAAGTGTTTTTCTTTTATCTACAAAAACAGTTCAAATGCACCTCACGCTCACAAAAGAATCACAAAATTACTAAACAATTCCAAGCATGGTAAGGTTTGACTTTGCAGATGTTGCAACCTAAATAAAAAGTGAAATCTTCAGACCGATTTCACCCATTGAGTTAATACTTGCGGTCACCACTCGTGGTTCATGCAATACGTACTTGTAAAGATGGTTCCAGCTCGGCTGTGAGAATAAATTGCATTTGATCATCATCTGCAGGAAAACAAGAGAAATATGAAATCATATATTTCACATTTTCCAATTATTCTTATTTCATCAGGGCATATAAACAGACTATAATCTACCACCAAATCATTGGTATTAAACCTAATACTCTCTCTAGATCAAACTGTGTCCCTGATCAGATAAAGAACAACTGTTTTGTTTATAATTCTTTAATACTGGAAATCTACTACTTTGTCAATCATTGTAAATCATTTGACAAACTTGTCTTTTTTTTTCAAATATGACCATTTTGCATTTCATATCGGTTAAGTTCTGATGTTAATTTTTATTAACTACTGTGACAATTTCCAATTTGCCTTTTGGATAAGACAAGGAGTGAAGTAATGTCTGGATGACAAAAAGGTTAGAACCGAATGTTATCATTAATTACCCACGATAATTATAGTTGATTGACAATCCGTTGCTGGAACTATCTGGAGAGACATCTTTAATAATTTGACCAAACTGAAATCCTTTAGCATTGTGGGTAATTATAATCCCTCGTTTTGGTAAACTTGTTAGAAAACCCCAACAGTTGCAAAATGATCAATGCCGCTGCCAATAAAAACATTAGAATACTTTTTGAAATTTAACAATGACAAATGTGCATTGTTATAAATTTAAGCTACTCTATCAAACCAAATCTACAAAAGTGCAAGTCCATCAAGCTAACATGAAAAATTAGCAGCTTTGGGTGTCTAACAAAATTAGCTTTTAGGGTGTCCAGCAAAACATGTAAGCCATTTTGGAAGATAAGATGTTCATGCTCAAAATATGTCTGCTGTGCTTCAAAGTGAAATTGGGCTTTGGTACATGCAAATGTATGATAAGAAGAAAAAAATGCAAAGAAAATTTCAGATGTTACCAAAAAGATATTAAAATTAAAATTGAAATTGAAACGATCCTTTATAGTGAAATATCAGGCATTCTACCTTTAGTAATGTAAAAGCAGAGGAACATATAAACAACATAACATGGGAATTACAAAAAGATTTTGACTTTAACAAAGAAAATAAACCTTGATTTCACTAAATTTATTTATTAGTCTTCATTTTGGTGATCATTGAAAAGTACAGATGTGCCACAATCATTCAAAAAGTTCAACAAATTTTAAGAAAAGATCAATTTTTTTGAAACATGGACTGACATATTTTACTCCCAATTGCCTGTTTATAGACATTGTGACACTCACAGGGACAGCAAAACTTGTACACGCTGCTTGTTAAAAATCATCATCTTTAAGCTACAATGTAGTTGTGTAATAAAGATAAATGATTTGGAATATTTTATTATCTAGCAATAAAGGGGGGGGGTGATCACTCCATTGCACATTCTGTTTGAAAGTGGTGATTAACTTTGCCTTTGGTGATTAATTCACATGATAAAGAAAGTTAACAACATTTAACATCTTTATTGTCATGAGAGTTACACCTGACCTTGCTGTCACCAGATACAAAAGTGTCATGACATTTCACCAAAAACTTTATAGATTAAAATCTTCAAAGTCAAATTTTGCTTTCTGGAGGTGTTGTATTCCAAAACAATGCACAAAACTTTGTAGCAGATTTTGACTGAATTAATTACTATCAGTGAAATATCTTCTTTCATTCTGATATTTACAAGCCTGTTAAAAGCGACGACTTGTAAAATTGTGCTTTCATCTGACCGTTTGAAATTAATTTTGTTAAAGGAATTTAAGTACCATGTCAAAAGCTGAGGGAGCTGCATCCAGGCTGCACAGGACACTAATCTTTGTGCTCTAGGGTTTTGCACAATAAGTATTGCAGGTCTGCAGAGATAATACCTACTCTTGCATTTATGATTCATGTTCCTAGCTGAGCAAGATATTCCAGCTGCTGCAATTTTCCCTATTGACACCATGTTTTAGTTGTGTACTAGCATATAGCACATTACTTCCGGGCAAGAAATCTTTTACATCTTGATCAAAAACGTTAAATAATTTTCTGTTACGTCAGTTTCAATTGTCACTTTAAAATACCAACCTAGCGGTTTATTGTTGATAGGAATTTGAGGGTCCATCGAGAAGCTCCTCTTTGTGCCTTCTGCTGGATGCATATGAGCCGGCCCACCTCGGAGGGAGGTGTATCGGCCTTCCAACTCTGAGCCGCTCTTAGGGCGGACTCCTCTCATCTGATGTTCTCCGTACCCCGACGGTCGGTACCTCGGTTCCAAGGCATGAATGTGATCGATACTGGTCAAACCTTGGGTCTCAGTTTGACCCAAGGTGTGGATATCCTGAGGCACAGTACTGGCGTGATGCATACCCAGTTCTGAGAAAGGGGGTTTTAAGGCATCTATATGGGTAGGGGGGTAGAATGGCAGTCTGTTGTTATCGGCGTACGGATCTAGCAGAGGCTGGGGGCCGGTGAAAGTATTCATGAAGTCCTGGTCGCTTATTTTACCGTGGGAACGACTTCTTTGATGCGTTCGGTGATGGCCCGACTTGATTGGACCTGTAAAAGCAGACGGATTAGTAAATAACCGACATGCATCATGTAAAGAACAACAAACAGTCCTACATGCGCCATGCATATTCATGACACTGACAAATTTTCATAATCAAAGTGGGCAATGGAATTTAAAAAAAAAAATTAAATCAGCCACAGGAGGGAAAAGAGCAAGCTCAAAGGATGTCTTCAAGCAAAACGCAATACTTCAGCTAATTTGTGGACAGATTAATTCATTAATAAAATAAAAATTAAGTAATAAAAACAGATTAACACACTGCTACCATTACATTTCTAAATCACTTGTAAATTTTTTGGAGAAATGACCACTTAAAACACCAGAGGCTCATCAATAAAAATGGCTGGACTATTTAGTCTAGCAGACAGACAGGTTAGTTTCCTCAGATGCGACAATGGGAACACACATGACCTGTATGGCCTCCAATAAAAACATGTTTACAATGCATTAGTAAAAGAAAATTCAAGGACAGATGGTGCTGAATGTCATCCAAGGGTCCTCTAAAGTTTACACAGAGTTATTATAAAACTTGTTTTTTATGAATTTATAAAACAATTGACTACAAACATTTAACAGTTATGCCAGCACCAAGGGAGCTATTTAACCTTAAAGTATCATTCCATACATTTAGCATATATACATTGAAATGGAAACGGAATTGCCTGTAGACACATTAATAGTGTTCACTCAAATTTTTCTTCTACGTTTGACTAAGAACTTTAATCAAGACTAAACTTCTGCCTAACTGTCATCCTTCATGGAGATATCAAATAATGTTAATCTATTATTAATCCTTAGTATGTATATTGTAGCAGCAAGCATATAGGTTCTGGCAGAAGATCAATATATACATTCTCGTACAGATGATCCAAGATTCTCAAATTGACAAAATATATGTATGTATATAAAAGGTGCTCTGTTGTTTACATGAAGTCGAAAGTAAGTATTTTGATACTATGGAACAGGTTGGTACAGATAACAGGTCCTAATATTTCCTCTATTATTGTGTCAAATTTGCAGAAAACGAATTCATAAAACAAGTAAAAGTCCTTGACGTAAACTATTGTCTAAATTTCAATTTTAACTTGTTGACTTCCTGAAGTTAAAATCAAGTTTGGGATTAAATATTGCTTAAAAAGTCACTTTCCATAAACCTGCAAGCTTTCCAACTCTGGTTTCAATATCACATTTCATTTCCTTGTGCTGAACATGGAAAACTAATTTGGGACAACAGTAACATAATAATAATTATTATTATTATTATCATAGACTTATAGTGCTTATAGACACACACATACCCACTCTGCAGAGCACTCACTGCAGAGTAAAGTATTGCTTACTGTAGGGACTTCAGCACCCTTAGTTTAAAGATGATGCTTCCAGAAGTGATAAGAAACCGGTGCAAATCCTTCAAAACTGGGGTGATGTGATAAGATTTTTGCTTTGTTTGTTTTCTTGTTTAGAAGTGGCGTGATGGTCCTCTTTGGTAGACCATACAATTAACGAGGCATTTCCATTGTCAAGACAAGAGGTGCAATTAAGCAGATTACAAGGAGAGATATAACTACCAGTATCTTCCTGAGACTAGCGTGGTCTATTACGACTGAAGGTTGCACAAAGGATGTTACCCCCGCAGCTCAATTAGACGAGGAAGTTAGGCACAAAAATTAAGTTTGATGATGTTATTGACCATTGAAATACTTTGCTATCGGTCAAAGTTATGTTTGAAACCTTTCTAGAAATGTCCCATTAAACAGCTGAGGTTCATCGAACGAAGTGACTGGACTACATAGTCTAATAAACAGACATTTAGATCAGTCCCTCAAACACAACACAAAACTCCATAGGAAATCATTGGACAATTTTGTTGTCCTCAGATGACATGATGACATTGTAGTATTGTACTACAAATATTGTCAATGACAGATAGTAATGAATGCCATCCAATGGTGCTCTGTTGTCTATAGGTCCAAAGAATGTTATTAGAGCTTATAAAAACAATGAATTAACTATTAACATAGACACCTACATGGAAGAGCCTACCTCATCATCAATTGAGCCTCAAAGGTGCATTCCAGAAAGTTAATATAGTTTAATATAAATATTTATTATTATATATTATTTATATTCTCTTTGACTAAACCTCTACCCGAAGCAATCATTTTAATATTACATCGAATAATGAGACTGGTGGTGTTTAATTTTTTACTAAAACTGTAATTGTATTAAAAATTAATGTAGTTCCCTTTAAATCTTTTTCACTCAAACCAATATGTGAAGTAATCCCTGCAAATGCCATTTAACTGTTTCTTTTAACACAAGAAGGTACGACCCTTTTCTAGGGTCGCCACAATAATTTGGAGGGTTGTGAATTTTTGGGGAATAGTTGGAAAAGTACATAATTTACTTTAAAAGTAGCAAAATATATCACCACAGCACTTTCACAACTGAGCACCTTTCATCATATGAAAGTTTTCTCCAAAGGGAGGGGAAGGGAGGGGGTAACTCCTGCCCGCAGATCCCTTCCCCACACCCTCAAATGGAGAGTTGTCAAGAGAATGAAGAGGAATATTGGGGTAACCAAACCCAAAGAGTTTGAAATACCAGAGATATAGAGGATGATAATTGGCAAGAGAATAATTTGATATTTTTATGGAAACAAAATCCACAATCCCGCAATCAGTCCAGGTTTTAGCTTTATACAGCTTATACCTTTTTTTAAGAAATGACCCGTCAAATATCATACTGTAAAAAATCAATATCGAAAGTGGCTGACTACTTAATCTATGACACAATCCATAAGCCTAGGTCAGTTCTCCTCAGAAGCGACGCCATATTAATATTTTAAAAATATTTTAGAAAAAATACCAAATGATATGAGACAAGATATATTTGTTTTGATTGTCTATAAAATTTCAAGAATTTCCCTTCCATCAAATTTTTTTTTTTCTTTTTATAATCTGAAGCAAATGGGAGAGCTATGCCAACATCATATAAAAAATATTTGCAAGAAATACAAATAATGTGAGACAAGAGATGTTTATTTCTTTTGATTGACAGAAACATGTTAAAGAATTTCCCTTCCATCAATTGATGTCAGAATACACAAAAGTAAAACCTTTTTTATCTGAAGCAAATGTGGAAATTTGTTGTGGATAATTAAAATAGCTTGGAAATATACATAGTTCATGCCAAAAAGGTTGTATTTTTTGCCATTTTGGTGGGAAAGAATGATACAAGATATGTTCATAATTTAATAACATCATGTAATTGAGAATTTTAATAAAATATAGTGCACATATGAAAGGGAAAAACAAAAACCCGTACAAAAGAGAAAAAATAATTCTAAGCAATAGATGATTTTAAGTCCCAAAGACCTGCTTTAGATAGGTGAGGTGTTTGAAACAGTGTGGTGCTCTGACAATCGACAATTTACTTCATAAATTTACCCCTAATCTACATTTGAACTAACCCGTAGCATCAGTAGAGGTTTGAAGTTTAAAACTTCTAAAATGCTTCATTAAATTTGAAGGGTAAAAGGACAATGAAATTCACAGCAAATTTTTACGAACATTATCACAAAACAAATTATACTCCGCCATGCATTTTCAGAAAGCGAGAGAGAGCTTTCGTTTCCTCTTTATCTTCAAAATGAAGTAAAATATTAAACTATTCTTGTTTTCTTTAGGTGAAAATTTCAGGGACCACAGAGGAAACAAGTCTACTGGACAGACTTCTCTGTGTTATCGTGTCTTGTATTGTCTATTGTACTTTGGTGTCAAAAGTAAAATCAAATCAAAAGTAATTTCTACCTCTTTGTCGTGCTGTGGTGTTTTAAAGTAATAGATAAGATGAGATTTAAGTCAATCAAAACTATGATATATGACATTTTGAAATACCCCCCTCTCTTGCCCCGCCCCCCAGAAAAAAAAGGGTTTGAAAGTTGAAACAGCATTTTTGCATATTTCTTGCAAATACCAGGTATTGTTCAAGAATATCAGGGACATTCTATTTTGAGAGGAACATATTCCAGGCAACCTGCAATTTGCATTAAATATCTACATATTATTTTCAAGATATTTATAGTCACAATTTTACCACAGGTGAACTTGAAGCAAACAGGAGTGATGTCATAGTTGCACACCTACACAAAGATACGTTCTGGTTTGCTTCTATTTTGCACTATATAATTTTTATTTTCGATTGGATAGGGTTCCAACTTTACCTTAATTAAGGAGGTGTGCAAATAACAATGTGTAGTACATAGAAAACTGAGACGCATTTGATTCCATTTGGAAGAAAAACATGAAACAGTTTGAACAAAACTTTTGAAAAGCGTTTTGGGTGCTACCTTTCTCACGTTGTTCAAACTGACAGAAAGTATCAGAGGGACGAAAGCTTAGAAATCGTAGAGGATCAATATTTACTTCCCGAATTAATCGATTTGGTGATGAACTGTTGAAGGGTGTCAATGTTAACGTGATTGATTTTGAATTAAATTTAGTGACCAAACTCAAAAGCAGCTTTAATAGGTTCCCAGTGATGTCAATGTGCGAATGGATGCATCCATTTATCAAATCTACTATTTTATTTATCCAAACTTCATGAGATAAAGTAAACTCACTTTTCGGTTCATCATCCTCACTTCTCTGCATCTCAAGTTCCAGAATATCTGCAGACTTTCGTCTTTCTCTGTCATTTTCGGTATTCGTTTTGTTCCTTAACTGCACTCTACCTGGATCCTGCGAACTCAACTAAAAACAAGAAGAAAAAAATTAAACTGCAATTGAACCAGACTTAACACAGATAGCTATAATTCCAAAAAAATATTCCTTTATGATGTGTTTGTGTCACTTGAGTGGTGCACGATAATATTTGTCTTAAAACTGGAGTAATTATTTGTTATAAGTTGGGACCAGGGCTAACTCAAGGTTGGTGATTAGATTTAGCCCAATCTAAGCATATTTTGCTTTGCAATTTAAACATTCACAGCATTTAACATTAACATTACCAATAGCTACCAGGTAATAATCACTGTTTCTCAGAGCAAGGTATTCACATGAAATGCAGTCTGTGTACGGACCAAATCAAGTTATATTAAACTCGTTGCCATGGAAGTGTACTTTACAGCTTGCCCAAAACGGTTTCCTCATCTATGTCAGAGTATGTGAGTACATGCCAAGATGCAGACATGTCTGTGAGTATCTAGAGTTCTGTTTAAATATCAATCTTACAGGAATATGAGACCTTGAAGCCGGTCATCAGTATTGGCCCAACATGTTAGCAAGCAAAAAAATAAATGCTAGAATTTTTTTAAAAGTAGTTTCCTGGAGGTTCTGACCCTTTCAATTTATTTCCGAATAAAGAGAAGGGTTCAAGAAGACATTTCTAATTCTCAAAAGAGGCAAGACGATTTGATGCTAGTAGTAAACTATATTTTGAAATCTGAATGACAGTGACCATTATTTGACTTTCTAGCATTTTTCTCGCATATTTGGGTGCATTATGGATGACCTTTAAGAGTCTTGTAGTCTTGTAACCAGCTTATGTCGATCCTAACCTAAGTAAAGGTCCCCTGACTGTAGCTAGTGAAGGAGATCGCAGAGACGCAAATCATCCCTTGGAAGTAGTGTCAGGTACAAAGTTCAGCACTGACCAAGTAGCTATACTGACACACTAAAATATTACGTCACAGACTGGGCAATTGCAGTGATTAAGTCATCTATTCCTTGTCTCGAAGCTTCGTGTTAGTGGTAAATGACTCCGTCGTGTCGCAATTTTATTACTTCAAGCCCAAGCAGGCTCGAGTGAGCTTTATTACGTATAGATTGCGCCTATAAGTGACGACTTAGACGCTGATTTCGGGGATAATTAGTCAATTTCTATAATGAGTTGTAAATAGATACACTAGGGTAACCATTCCCATGGTAAATAAAAAGCTATTACCGGTCGGCTATAAGCAATTGCAGTAATTAAGTCATCTATTCCTATTCCTAATCCTAATGTGACTGCCTTACATCTAGCCTGCAAGAGATTGACAGATTCCTTACACTCCAAAGTAGAGATCTGCTAGATCTTACACAGCTCGGAGCTGTACCCAAGTGTGTGTGACAAGAACACCACACGACGGATACACCTTGCGCTTTGTTTTATGACTAAGCCAAGGCAAAACCAGAATACAAAGAACATAATTAAAAGACTAATAGTTTAGGCATCTGGCAACATTTTGCCTTTTCCTTTTTTTTACTTTATCCTCTTCAGCGATAGAAACCTACCCTCTTGGGAGTATCCTGGATAAAATCTCCGCCTCCAGGCAATCTTTCACCGGATCTTATAACCGTTTCACCTACGGTGTGTTGGGTCCCCGCAGTAGCGATATCAGTCGGTGTGGTAGGGGTCCGTTGATTAACTAGAGAGTGTTAAAGAAATGTATATATATATATGTACTTCACTGGGTCATCTCATTTATATTTTGAGAAAAGTGTACAGCAGCTAGCTGTTTGGTTATGGTTATTTGGTTGAGTTTTCACCACCAGGCGAGTGGAAATGAGTGAGCGGTAAATTATAGCTGTCGTAATGTGACATGCGAGATGTAGAGTAACCATGTTAGAATAACACGACATCTCGACAAAATATTGATTTTTGTCAAGATACCGGCTTACACTAACTTGAAATCTCGGTAAAAATTTGTCAAATTGCCATGTTACACCTATCTAACTCGGCATCTCAACAAAAGTTTGATTTTAGTAGAGATACCGACTTAATGCCAACTTGACATCTCAGTAAAATTATTCTAGCATGGGAACTCTACATCTCGCATGTCAACTTATGACCACCGTAATAAATGACTTGGATTCACAGCAGTATTAATTATATTGCAAAATTGGAAAACTCCCAAATTCTGTTGACTTTTCACTTCATTATTTTGGAGTCAAACTCGACTGTTTAAAGTTCATGTACCATATCAGACTATCGGAATATCCTAAAAGAAATCATGAAAGAATTGACCAGAATAGACTCAGAGGGTTGCTTTCATAACTCAAGAGTCTGACCCTCTTGGGGTGATAAATATGATGGACATTGACCGATAGTAAACCGGTCACTAACTTAGGGTGTACAGTGTTGAAAGGGTTATCAGTTCACTCTAGACATGGTACTATGAGAGTGTTAATGTTGTGGGGAGACAGGTAAGGGAGGATGTAACGTCAACTGATCTGGCAGCAGAGTGCAGCATCGTACAGGTTAGATTCAGCTGGAATGTACAGATGAAATAGAATTACAGTAAATGCAACAAAATCCATAGGTTATGGTAATAGCCATTTTCACTTCATAAAACTGATAACTGATTCATAAATTCATTTATCATAAATTCATAAATTCATTCATAAATTCAAATTCATACATTCAAAATTCATAAATTCATAAAACATAAATTCATAAAAAATCATAAAAAAATTCATAAAATTCATAGATTCATAAATTCATTCATAGATTCATAAATTCATAAAACTGATAACTGATAAAATTCATAAAACTGATAACTTTAATAACACTCTTTGATGACAAAAGAAACTCTACAAGGGATATTTTTTTTCCTAACATGAGGAGTGAATAAACCACGAATGAGATGAGTACGTACCTGGTTCCTGGGGAGGTGGGTAGACCAAGGGAACATCCGCTCCTTTGACCAGGGAAGCGAGAGCAGTCATCACCTTCACCACTTGCTTCATGGAGGGTCTGTTACGAGAAACTGGACTCCAACATCTGTTCGAAAGGATTTTAGAATGATCTCTTTTAGGAAGGAAAAACTTCAAAATGGGAAAAGTTCTTTTTTGAAATCTCCATGATACATTACATATTTCTCAAGCCAGCTAAAAGGAGATCTTTTCAAATTCTCATGAGAGATCTCATAATTCACTCTTAAGATTTTACTCAAACCTGACAAGCGTGGTTCTCTCATTGGATCCCTTGATTCTCTAACATATGCATGCAGAAGCCACTTATACTTTAGGCCACAATCTCTCTTTCTTTCTTTTTTTCTATGTTCACTCATCCTTTCAGATCGGATCGCCCGCAAGGATCATTGAATCTTGGTACATAAGTTAGCATTATTCATAAAGCCAGAAATTAGTCTTCAGTGAGTTTACCGGAGCGAGACGACCAAATTTACTGTTCGGACAAGTTGTTTATATCAAATATAGACTTACATTGTAACTAAAATGGCCCTAAATAGGTTAAATGATTAAATTGGTATAGTCCCCAACATATCTACCTACATATCTCTCCTATAGTGTATTGTTATTTTGCCATATATATATATAAAATAAAAAAATTGGGGGGGGGGGGAGAAGACAACCAAATTTGCTCTTGGGACAACCAACAAAAAAGGCCTGGTGGTCCGATGGACATCAAAAAAAAATCCTTAGCGATTTTGCCACGTACTGTGATTTGATTCCAGGGAGAAAAGGGAAAAGAATTCTGTTTCCTGAATGTGAATGTATTTTTTTACCTGTTCATCAGGTCATCCAAAGGCTGTGGCAAGTCTCTTATTTTGATAGGTCTCTTTCCTGTCAATAAAGAGAAAAGACAACAACATTGAAAGAAGAACAGCTGCATATTAAGTTTAGCATGTATGTGGAGTGTCTTGGAGTGTTAGCTCAGTGGTTAACGCCGGTGCCTTTCAATCATAAGGTCCCCGGTTCAAGTCACTCCAAGATTAATGTATGTCGTCCAGTTACAGAGTTGTTGACAATGGACGTTAAATATGAATGTAAGAGACTGACTTCGGTCAGCTTGCGGCTTTGATAAGCCAATGAGGCTTATTGGCGAGTTCCTGCTTGCAGGAGGATCTAATATACATACATGTATGTGTACATTTTACTCAAAGGATTTCCTGTTGTGTCTGTCATAGTGAAGGAACTTCTTCTTGTTGACATTGTTGTTGGCTATATCCTCTCTGAGCAAAAGGGACCAAACACACAATAATCATGATACATTAGAAAATGTATGGAATGAAGGGGAATGATGAAAACACTGCTTCTTTGGGGTTTTCTTCTTCATCTTCGTGTCTTCATCTACTGTCTTTTTAAGGAGGAGGAGGAGACAGAGAGGGGGAGTGGTGTCTCAACTTCAACACATTTCTCTTGCTTTTTGTGTCAAGTTCTGCTTTGACATTGACTGATATTAAAGTTTTGCTG
>KN887959.1:9327-24973 GCA_000934455.1 Apostichopus parvimensis | reverse complement strand
GTAGCAGTAGTAGTAGTAGTAGCAGCAGTAGCAGTAGTAGAAGCCATAGTCGTTTATTCAGTGAAATAATGTTGTTAAATTATACAGTGAAATTTCCTTGGAAGCAGCTGCATGTACATTTTTTACATGAGTTCACAACCATTTATTTAACTTTCAAATTTCGTATTTGGAGGTAAACTTTATGACGTTTTAATTCCAAATCCAAATCTAAAATCCTGAATATTTTCATTTTATTAATATTACAATTTGTAGAAATAATTCCAAGCAGTATCATGCATTCCACCATAAACACACACAAACTGATGAAATAATAATCTATATATATGCAGCCTACACCATATCTGTCAACTTTGACACGTTCCCTTCAATCACAATTATCATGCCAAGGGTTTTGTACTTCTTATCCACAGAAATTGGCCTGACATGTCATCAATTTGTGCAACTTTATAATGGAAATCCATCATATGACTTGAACCATACTGTATTGCCCACCCTTTCCAACCCCAGCAAATTATCCATTCAATCCTTCACAATGTGAGAATTCTTAAACAATCACAAAAAGTTAACACAGGACAGAAAAGAATTTGCAACAATTGATGGCATTTCCACGCTTAGTTAACACAGTCAAACGATAGCCTACACATATTACTGTATGTTTGAATTCAATGCAATCTCAGTCACCTACCTGTATGTGCACAAGAATGAGGAAATACCTTCATTGGCCAATTGGGGAATCCCCTCCACCTATAATCTTGCATGTTTTTGTCCCTTCTGTTACTGTTACTTGTCATTTAGCCTTTGAAGAAGATCCTGCTAGCATCGAAACGTCAGGCCAACTTACTTTTACACATACTTCTACACACAGTTCTGTTTTTTTTTTTTGACTTGGTGACACAAATTTTCACCTTCATGGTGACCCTTCAGTATTGGATGTTGTGGCCGGGGAGGGGCGGGGGGACTGGTGGGGTCTATGGAGAGGAGGTACTGTATGCCCACCCCCTTTGAGAAATGATTATATGATTATGGCTGCTCGGATGCAAAATGGTATTATATTTGGCAACTTTTGAAGAAATATATGTTGAAATTGATTTTTTTTTGCTTTTGCCCCACCAATATCAGCAATTTTACCCAAATTTGTTGGTGACCCTCCTTATTATTCTTTGGTGATCCTTAAAAGGGTTGAGATCTCCATCTTGAATACCAGTGCTATACTGTATAGCAAATATATTTAGATGCACAATGTGCCAATAGCTACATAAATGCATATTACATACATGTACGTATATGTAAAAATCAGCATGTGTGAATGTCACTGAAAAGTCTGAAATGTAACTAGTATAAATTTCAATATTTTTAATTGTTCAACCAAATTTCTTAGATCTCTGAAAATGCTCTAAAAAGATGTCAACACTAAATTTACTGCGCAGTTTACTCTTGTTACTTGATGTCAATGAAAACAGGCTAAACTGCTACCAAAAAAAATATTACGTTTTTTTGCTTTGCTCAAATGGTGACTAACACTGCACAGCTTTAGAGAGTTAATCTTTGTTGACTAAGTACACCGTTGCTAACCCAATGTTGAAAAAAAAAAATTACTTCACATGAGGTAATGGAAAGCACTGCATATTATGACCAGTAAATATTGTCTATGTTGCAAATATTGTGGGAAGATAAAACAGATGCTGTACGACACTATACGACAATAGTTGAGTCATGATTGATATTTCCTCATACTTAACAGTACTGTCAAGCAACAGAGGTTTAATTTTAAATTATAAAATGATCACCATTATAGTAGAAGAGAAAGATAGGAGGAAGTGGTGGAAGGTGGGAGAATAAACAAACGTATCTCTAAATACTACATCTGTCGCTGAAATCAGCATTTTAGGCAAGGATAAACTGCAAGAAAAACTGATGAAACAAAATATTTCACCAAACTGAATTTAACTGCATTTTATTAAACCGTGACGAGACACAATTTAATATGAAAGGTCATTTGGAGTAATTTGGTCCACAATTTTTAGCGAGCTCAAATTTGGCAAAAGTTTTCAAAACTGTGAGAAGGTATGTATGACCCTCCAGAATACATTTGACGTTTCGGAGAGTAAAAATAACGTCTCGGTTAAATGATACGGTGTTTGAAAATTACCTTCAAATACTTCTGGAGCCATCCATGCAGCACTTCCTTTATTGTTGGTCATATAGGTCTGAGCATCACAGGCAGTTCCAAAGTCACAAATCTTCAACTTTATGCCTCCTTCCATGAGGAGAAGACTAAATTTCAACAAAAAAAGAAAGAAGGAAAAAAGAATAAACTTAAGAATGAAAGAACAGAAAGCCACATTTAGTAAAAAGTATTGCTGCCTGTGTATAAACTATCGGTACCAACTAGGAGAATAATAATTTAAAGAATTAAGTTTAAGCATTTTTGTCATGCCTTTTTTTTTCTTTTTCTTCTTCGTCAAAGGCACTTCATGAATAAACAAAAGTCACATACGACTGGAACCATTTACCTCAATGTAATGTAAATTAGATTTAAAAAAAACAATTATCTTGCTATATTTGACACCCCTTACTTAATCGGTATTAATGTACTTAGTCGCTATCGTGAAGTGGTTAACATTCCATGGCAGAGGGGAAAATGGAAAATTATGTAAAACTTTAAACCCTTACATTTATAAATAATAATATTATTACACATAAAATACTGTGAAAACAATCTATATTGATCAGCATACAGTCCCACACCTCCTACAGTGTAACAGACTGACATCCCCACAGGCTAGGTTTCCTTTGATGATGAACACTGTTTACTGGTTTACTGGTACCTTATTAAAACTTTAACTTTCATTAAAAAATTTGAATTAAAACAGACTATGCAAACTTTGCAGACTACTGTATGCTCAGTTGCTCACACGTTTCATGTATGCAATGTCATTTTTAAGTGTTTCGCTTGAATTGATGTTGTAGTGTAAGTCACAAATTATCAGGGACTTGAACCTCCATGTTGTTGTCTGTGATAATAGCAGACCAGTATAAGGTGTCACCGAATAATTAAATACATGAAGGACTGCCAGCTACTTACTTCATACACAGCTACAGATCCACCGTTTGAGTTCATAATTAGTATTAAAGTTACCCATGATGCATCATGACCAGATGCTAATGACTTTCATTCTGCTTTAATTTTTTTTTTTTTTCAAGTTTATCTGATTTTAATGCAGGAATTTTAGTGAACATTAATTGTTTAATACTCACTTGGCTGGTTTCAGATCTCTGTGGATCAATGGTTTCGGTGTCTGTCTGTGAAGGTAGGCTACTCCTTTAGCACACTGAAGGGCCCAACTCAGGGCATGGGCTAGTGTGTAAACTGGCTGTGGTGGCTTGCTATGCAATACACTAAACAAAGAACCCCCTTCAGCAAATTCCATGACAAGGCACACTGGATCTGCTTTCGTACAAGCACCATAGAGTTTCACTATGTTTGGGTGACTGACACGGGCCAACTGAACTACCTGTACCAAGGAGGAATGAAAGATTACAAGACTTAAGGTGGTTTTACCATCTTACCACCTGTACAGTATGACTACGTTATAAGTGTGTTTACTATTGCCTGTATGCAGCAAGTTATAGACTTATACACAACTTTGGAGGAAGGGATGGGGGAATGGGAAGATTGTGTAGGTGGTGTGGGTGGTGTGGGTGGTGTGAGTGGTGTGGGTGTTGAGGAAGGGAAGAAGGGTTATGCTGAGGGGGTTCAGATCATTACACTAAACTGAATTGAGCTGAACTGAGTGAAGTTTATCAATTGAACACACTAAAATCTCTATACTAAGGCACCTTTGCTATACTGTTATTTCACTTCAACACAAGTGAAATCTTTAGATGAGACCTAAATCCATACAAATTTCTTGAAGAATAAAAAAAAGGGTTTGAAATGAAACTAAACTGACTCAATAGGTGCACAGCACTAGAACATTCCCTTGGTTTTGTATGTTACAGTAGGTAGATTGGGGTGCATGAAAAGTGGAGGCAGGTAAGCGAGCCGCGAACTCAACGCATGAAAAGTTAGAGTAGTGGAGATACCTATGGAAATTGTACGATACTTGGCATATATCTTGAAAGTGTGTCTCACCCAGGCCTGAGTGTTACAGTTTATCTTTGCAACTGTCATATCCCCAGTCCCATAGAATATCTAATTGATGGTAGTATAAAAGCAAACAGGCCTAGACAGTCTGTTCCAAATACCCATATGACTGTAAACTTCGCTCAAAGCCCTTCCCATTCCCTCCCACCCCGCCCCCTTAATAACTACCTAAAAGATACAACTATTGGTAGGCATTAAATATGCTCAGGTTTTTCTTTATTCTTCTTCATTCACTCACTGTATACTGTACATAGAATATATATATAATGCACATGGCTTAAAGCACTAGTTTCATTAATTTTGTAGAATTTTTAAATTGACATCATCCACGGATACTGACTGTGTATTTCTCATTTCCTCAAAATTGCAATTCAAAACAAACAGATTAAACTTACCTCAATTCTAAAGGCTTTTTTCTCATCCTCCGTTTCTATAAGTTTTATCGCAACATCCTTCCCTTGCCATGTTCCTTTGCTTACTACACCAAAGGCACCTTTTCCAATGACCTGTTAAATATGACAAAAACACCTTTGATACCAGTTTACAGATCCCCATTCCATGAAAAGGAGGGGGGTGGGAACAGGGACCTTCCCCCCCCCCCCATATTTCCTGTGGCTTACAAATGACTGAAACTTATGTACCTCATTTTACTCCTTTGAAGATTAATTGGTACAAAATTAGTTGAAAGCATACTTGCAATTATGTCGCAAGAGGGAAAGTTTACAGTAGCATACTGCAGGGTGGTATTTTCTCATTGTACAACAAAAATAGATTTTTCAAGTGCTGAATTGACCTAAATTTTAATGACTTAGAAACTGTTTTTGAATAGAGAGTACATGGTGAATTTTTGAGAAATTTTTCCCTTTTCTCATTACCACAATACTACAACATACCTACAACACTGTCTCACCAAGATGTATACTCTTTTGTACAAAGGAACCATTGTAAGGGAACCTTCAAAACTGCTATACAAAATTTTGAGTATATACTAAATTATTCCATGTATGTAATATCAAACAAACATACAGTAATATTGTAGTAGTAACTGCATGGTAACTTGGCAATGTTACAATACTACATAAGCTTGTGAGAGTCCTCACGGAACTAGATTTATGTTACTATGAACCCCTTTTGGCTTTATTTGTGCTATCTATGTAGGTCAGATTGTATCAAATGAATGAAATCTAGAAATCCTGAACTTTTGTACAACTCCCAGAAATTCTAAATATGATCAATGTAATGATATTAATTATTGCATTATATACTGAAAGAACAATAAAAGAAAATATGGCCCTATGATAACTTTGTTCGTTTGTTGATTGCACTAGCAACGGCAAACACTACATTAGATTGAACTTACTTTAGCATTATCAAATGCATTAAATTAAAGGAGGATGTAACTGAGTCTTATCATTTGATATCTAGAATGTTCAATAGAATGAACACTATAGTAAACTACAACTAAGTTACAACTATATTTGAAAGCCTGACAACTTTAGGTTTAGAAATTACTGAATGCTTCTAAGGAATGTTACAATATTTATCTGATATAAATATATAATTTTCAGAATTCATCCCTAAATTGGGATGGAAAAAAAATGTAGTGCTTAATATGGAATTGACTTATAGATACAATTCAACACATATATTTTTTGATCAGTCCATTGTCATTACAGTATATCAATTTGTTAAATATATTTCTATACCACTGTAAGTGTTTGAAAAATGACACATTAAACATATGTGTGTCATCAAGTAAAATGAGCACATATAACTAAAATGATATCAGTTCCTCAAATGCAACACAAAACTCAAAGGGAAATCTTAGTCTCCCTATGACTTCATCTCGGCTTTTAAGCGTTACTCTACATCAAAATGAAAGCACAAAGAAAATAACAAGGCTTTGACAGGAGTAATGGTGATACATGTCCGAAATGGGTACAGATGGAAATGACAAAGAAAAAGAAAAAGAAAAAATGCACAACCCACATAAAACCTCCACTGAATGCTCGGATGCATAATTTTGTTGTAACATTGACACATTAACCGGGTTCTAGATGAACTGTTTCACAATTGTAATCCAAAAATACTCAGTTAATGATTTTCATTATTGTGACCATGTGCATTGTACTTGATGCACATAAGTAACATACAATAACAGTTGTGATATACTGATAAATGCATGCCAAACCTACTGAGATAACAATAAATAATCCATTGAGTGAGCCTTCTATGCGTAGCTATGCATACAAGTACTTCCCTGATGCGCTATACAGACTGACAACATAAAGAGTTCTGAGTCTGACAATGCAAAAAAGCACACATCTAATTGTCTTGCATCAACAGTGTCAGCTACTGGAGAAAACTACCAGCTAGGAGCATGCAGTTCTTTGAAATCTGATGTTTGTTAACATCTAAAATGTAACCCAGAATATGTGCAAGGCCAGTTACAACCAGTCCAAAATCTCTTATCAGAGGGAAGGCTATCAGCTTCATTAACATGTGAGCCTCCCAAGACACAAGATGCATGCTAATTTAATATTTTATGTTTACATTAGGATAACGACAAGGACCACAGACATACTCTGGTGAAGAATCTCTAACGACGACACAAGTCGTTGGCATTTTTGCTGTCGATCAATGGGAGTTGGAAAAACCAAAGCTAGGCTTATGCTAGCCTACGATCGGAATGATATGGCTAAGCATACTATAATGGTATATATATATATAGCTTAAGTTAGGCCTAGGCTAGGTTAGGCTGATAAACAAGCAACATCTAAATAGGTCTGCCTACGTTGATGGTTTCATACCTTCACTCTCTGTAGGTCTTTGTGTTCAATTTCTTGCCAATGTACTTCACGTTCCTCCTCTAAACTGATTTCCCGTTCGAGGCCCGCCATGGTGAAATGTTAGGGTTTTCTTTATAGCAACTATGATTCGGTCACTTTTCTGAATCCTGTTTGCCCCATTTCATGCAATGTCTTGCTTGGATCACTGTAGTGTAAGAGTTACTACGAAGGTACTTCCCCGTTGGTTGTCTTGTTTATGCTAAACATGCATTCTTAACCTTTGACCCTACGTCACAACTTGAAATATTTTTGCGAGTAGAGAGAGCAAGTGAGAAAGACTTTCCATAAGGTTAACAGCAACGAAGTTAACTTTAAAAGGCGAAATTGTTTCTTCAAAATTTGTAAGCACAACTAAACCATGCTGTTTTAATATATTATTTGCGTATCTTTTGTTTCAAGACATCGATGTTTCACGTAAATATTCGGTGGAGATAAGTAACCGTTTCCATGCCCACCGTAGACGCTAATAAACGATAGGCCTTGGTTAGGACCACAGACCTTAGCCTAGACTATAGCGTATGCCTACACTAGCTACAGAAGGCTTACACTACAGAAATGAGAATGCTTGTAAACAGAAACATACCAATAACATTAACAATTCCAAAACAGATAAAGATCCCAACCTTAGGCCTAAGCCTCTAAGTTAGGCTTAAGGACCACTACCTAGCCTAGGTGGGGTCAATCGATCTAACAAACATTAGAATAAACTAGCTTTTAGTTTGCAAAGTGGCTATTTTTTAGGCCAGGAGTAACAATAATTTCCGGTTACACATGCGCAGTTGCTTTAACGTGGCTATTTTTACGACCAGGAGTAACAATAATTTCCGGTTACGCATGCGCAGTTGCTTTATTTACTTTACTGCGCATGCGTAACCGGAAATTCGCTCATGTCGTAAGAATAGTTTATAAATAATTGTTACTCCTGGTCGTAAGAATAGCCACTGCCTTAAGTTTAAGGATATTTACTGATCTGATCTGAAAAATCTGACACTTTCATATTGTCAATCACATATTGGCCTAGGCTAGGCTTACCAATATTACTGGCCTAGGACTAGCTACAGTTAATTATGCAGTCATTTCGATGAGTGTATAGCATGAAAGTCTGTTAGATTAAATGTTAGAATATGGAAATTGGAATGTTACTTTCCACTCCAAGTCCCAAGTACCTTTATGAAAGGGAAATTTTGTCCAATACAGCAGTGCATCAGTAGCCTAACCTTTAAATATGCTGTGTATGAAGAACAGATTTCCTGTTGTTTACTTGCACCAAAAGATGCGATTAAAATCCTTTCACTGCTAACTTTTCCACACATTTGCAAATAGGAGGTCATAAGTTGAATATGATGGGGATTTTTCTTCAGTTATTCAAACTGAAAAGTTTTTATTCAAGAATATCCATAAAAAACTTTGTAATCACTGTTTTATATGGGGTGGCTACTGTATGACTGCACCTAATATTAAATGCCTATTCTATACAATAGTGTGTAGTGGCAAATTTATGACCAGTTGATTTGGTCATCGGAGGAACATTTTGGGAATAGCGACTCTGTTTTCAGGCGATCTTACACTACCTTGAATGAAGTTTGGTTTTAACTTTTCCCTAAATGTAAGTATTCAGGTGAAAATATTGAAAACAAGAACAACTTAAAGTAACATGTTTCAAAAGAATACTAACATGTTGAACTTGGTAACCTTATGACAGTTTTAGGCTACACCGACGGCTTGCTCAGTGTTTCACAGATAATGAATATTTTGCTTGTTTAGGTAGCTAGCCAAGCCATTGAAATGCAGTCTCTTACGTTGAAAGAACATTTAAATGTAAGGTGGCACACATGATACTATTTAAGTATAATACACTTTATCAGCCAAATTTTAATTATTGAATGGAAATGATGAGGTGAACCATAATCACTAGACAGTCTAAACACACACTGGCTTAATTATTGCAAAACACTAATACAGTAGTTACTTAGATTGCTAAGGTGCAGGGGTAATAAGAAGTCGGAACTGTAAGTAGTTGTATTGTGCTGCGTGACTACTTCACATAAAATATCACAATTTGTTCCATTAAAATCAATAGAGAACTTACTGAACTAGTATACATGTAGCAGGCTATCCAGATTGCCAGATTCTCATCTGAAATAAATATATGAATCTAGTCAAAACTTAAAACAGGGTAGCCAAGATGAGGGCGTACGAATAAACCGTTGAGGTAAGCTCAGTTTGAAGTTGTTACTTGTTTAATAGAGGATGTTATTGACATGGAGTACAATTTGCTGGCTTGGTGCTAGAGCTTTGTAATACATACTTGCAGTAGACCTATATCTATGTATGTAGTATTTTAGATCCTCCTGCAAGCAGGAACTCGCGAAGAAGCCTCCTTGGCTTATCAAAGCCGCAAGCTGACCGAAGTCAGTCTCTTCCATTCATATTTAACGTCCATGAGTATGAATTGTCAATTGTCAACAACTCTGTAACTGGATGACATACGCTAATCTTGAAGTGATTCGAACCGGGGACCTTATGATTGAATCTATGCTCTGTTGAGGAGAATACATACATTCTCTGACATTTTCATTAATTCCTCAGATGATTCTAAATAGCCAAACAGTTCTTCGGGTGATTTGCATCAGACACAGATAAAGATCACACAAGATTTGTGATACATACTTGCAATAAGGTAGATGATTTGTTGAGTAGAGAACTTTTTTCACAGTTATTTTCTTTTCTTTAATTCCTTAGCTATAGGAAGTCTACTATAGCCTTGCAGACGTTTGGCTGATTAGCTTCTGACACAGATAAAATTCAAGAAAGATGGAGAATGTCCACCTGGCAGGCGAAGACGAAGATATCTACTCGGGGTTCAACGAATACAATCCTTTCTTTGATACAGAGGTGAACCTATTGATATATTTTTTAATAATGCCTATAGTTGAAGCCTGTGGCTAAAGGTTTGATAGTTCATCAAATTATTTCATCAGATTTCAAATGACCTGAATTACATATTCTGTCAAAGGGAGAAAAAAAAATTATGAACAGATTACAATATCAACTGCAAAAGACCTGTTTAGGTAAGACTATAGTTAAAGGACCTGACATTTCAAACTTGGCAGTATCTTCTCAGAGGCTAGACTGAAGAAGATCCAGCCAAGTTCGAAATGTCTGGCCCTCTAGCATATATTTTTCCATGGTACTTACCAGGGAATGACCAGTGTACTTGTGGATTTGTTACAATATGAGTGAGAATACATGGCAAATATTAATAGTAGTATCAATATTCTAGTCTAGTTAATTCAGATTGTGACCTTTGATGTCACATGCTGGTTAAATGGTATCGGTCAAAGTCAGCTCTGATTCATAAATTGCATTCTTTTCATCCATTTATTCGTAGAGGAATTTTGAAAACAGAAAGGAAAGTTATTCAGTTATTTTCTTTTCATTTATGAATAGGGGTTAGAAAATGACGAAGGTTTCAAGCAAGCTGTCAAGACCAGTCATGGAAGGAGGCCTCCCGTAAGTACTTCAAGAAACATGGCATGTTAAGTGATCTTAAAAATTGATTTCGGGGTAAATTTTGAATAGTTTCATAAACTAGAAAATATATTAACTTTCAATGTTTACTTCATTCCTTGTAACATGTATCTTCGCAATGCTATAACTTTATTTCTTTGGGAGAAAATAGTGGTGTTAAGGAAGTAAAAAAAAATTATCTGTAACGGGCAAAAATGCTTTGAAAACTTGGCATGTGCTTTTTCTCCATGATGTATCTTATTTTGTGTACATGCCAGTCTCATATGAATTGAAGAATGATCTCTTTGAAGGAGCAACAACAATCAAAACGTAAACAGAGGGATTCGGAGTTCATGTTGGACGTTGTGAACATTTTTATAGCAGTCTCTTTTAGTACCATAATTACTGTATGTCAACTACCTTTGCTATGAACTAAACATTAAGTTAAAGATGATATGTTGCCTTTATTCTTCCAGCTAATAAAGAAACATCTTGAATTTATAATAGGGCACTAGCTGAATAGATAATTTAGAGAAATCAACATATTATTGCTTGCCCAGATGGGAACTATGAATTTTATAAATTGCTTCAGGTTCCACCCATGGATGAAAATTTCTTATTTGTCTGGTGAGCATCTAAACACTAATTAGAACAAAGTTCAATAGTATATTTTGCTAGCAGCTGTCAATTGAGTGCTATAGAGAATTAGTTATATGGTATAAATGTATATTCATGACTTGACATGAATATAAATATTTTAAAATGCAGGCAATGAATATAAATAATTGAAAGCCGACATTGAGAAATGAAAAATAGTTTTAATTTTTTTTTTTTCAACCTTTGATACTTTTCTCATTTTCCCATTTCTTTTCCATTATGTTAATCTTTCTTTAAGACTTATCTAAGAGTTAAAGGCAGGGTTTTTTCTACTTAACATGATACCATAGTACTCTGACATTTGCTTTCTTTTTTTGCTTAAATTTCTTAGATGACTGCTGCAAGGCAAAAGAATGTAAGTTACATGTCTATTGCAAATCAGGGTTGCTTATTAATGGCTGTGTAGTGGCCCTGGGGGGGATGGGGGGACCAATACTGTCGCCGCCGATATATACGAGACAACATTTAAACTGTATTTCAAAAATTTCCAATTCATTGATGGATTAACGTTTTCAGCTATGTATAAGAAGTTAGTCAAATCATTTGGTGACTCAGACCAAATATTACCTACTTTTTGGTTCATTAGGCTAAGTGACACAAAGGTGTTATCAATCATTTTTAAGTGTGGGATCTCAACATATACAGTTTGTCATAACATATTTTGTTTCATTAGCATGTTCTAGGTTCTAGCAATATATCAGTTTCTCAGTGTGATGTGGTACGCCAGTTTTCTAATCAATATTCATATATCTGTTTCTAAGAGGAAAGAAAGCACAGGCAATTTGATAATCAGCAAAAAATTAATTTTCACTGGATTATCCGTTTAAAAATGACAGTTTAGATCAGTGCTCATTCAGCTTAAGAGATATTAAACAACAATGTAACAATCGTCTGTCCAATTCTAACAGAATTGTCATGTTTTGAGTGTAAATGCTTCATCTTGCTTTTCCTGTGCTTCTTATTTCTGACAGTTTGCCTTTAACAGAGCCCAGGTGGGAACTGCAGCTGGGGTAAGTACCATGTACCAGCAGTAGAACCATCGTTTATAAAACTAAATCATCCTATCACATTAGATTATTAGAACAGTTTGTCAAGTGAGAAACTGGTTTCTTCTCATGAAGCTTGTAGAGGTGTTTCGTGAATATGTGACACTGACAAATCATGTATATCTTATTGTATAAATGTAACCTGAAACTGTTACGGCAAGCACATATTTGAAAGAGGTAAAAACAACAATATTCTTGTAAACATATAGCTCTTTAAAAAGTATGCTATTATAACGTTATTAGGATAATTCCTGCTTTATTAGTTGTTTTGCAATTGTAGCAAACTATGACATCTCTGTTTTTAACAGAATAGCCAAACCATTAATGTTTGTAAATTCTCTCAAACTGACTATGTTGTTTTCTCATTTTGGTGGCACAGAATCGGCTCAAAACAGGTTTAACTTCATCTATGGGTCGTCCGACCACTGGGATTGCTGTGGTGAGTTTGTTTGTGGTCTTGTTTTTGAAACTGTATAATTGTAATTTTTTAATCTGAGCAGTATCTACCACACATTAGTAGGAATTTACTAAGTGTATCACCCCCCCTCTCCCCCCTCCTCCACCCACCAACTGTTCCATTATCAGCTCAATCGCTAAGATGGCATCATTCCCCCTTGTTGTTGCCAGATGCATGCACAAAATATCGACAGATATGAAAACTTCATATCTTTGTCATAAAAAATACCATCAGCATGTACTTTTAAATTTACAGATGCAGAAAATTTCCAGCATCCACTGCATGGATTAACTTTTAAATAAACTGCCTTTGCGTCCTACAGATTATCATAGTTATTAAATTTTCATACTTGTTCTGACTTCATTTTGGAATCCGTTTTGTTATCAGGATGCGTCTGGAGCCAGACCAATGACAGCCGTGCGGGCTGCTGGATATTCATCAACTGGAAGAGGTGAGAATTATCAGATCTAGATAGAATGAATCATTTTTATTTATCAGATTCATGATGTGTAAAATATTGCTATGCAGCTTCTTTTCTTTTTCTTCTTAAGTTTTATCGGGGGTTTTATTTTTGCAGTTGAAAAACAATAAAATGATTGGAAAGTGTTAATAAAAAAAATTAAACTGTTATTTAATGATTAGTCTTAGATAATTCCTTTAATCCTATTTTATGGCATTCCCAAAGTTGAAGGATATGAAGTTTGTACGACCAATAATTAATTTGTCATGACAAAAGCTGTTTCCTTACAACAGAAGTTAGATTATAAACCTGAAATGTTTTGTTTTGAATGACATCTAACAGTTGGCAGTTTTGTCTTGAGAAAGTCTGACCCTTTACAGAGAATACTTTAAATTAGTACAGAACTATGGCCACGAGAATAGTGTTATGTTGGTAGTACGTATGGCAGCATACATACAATGGTGATCTTAAAAAGGTTGAAATCAGTTTTAATTTCCACTGTACATAGCATTTACTTTACAGTTAAAAATGACTTTTTTTTGTTGGATATTTGCAGGGCAGGGGTTTGACCCCATGAACCAAGCATCCAAAGGGCCAGCGCCCCCACTAGAAATGAAGAACGAAGATAGGTACGTATTAATGGGATTTCCGGATGACAAAAAAATGTGGAACTATTATTGTAAGAGGACAATATTCCACACTGCTAGACTAATTAAATAACCCCAATATCTTGTCCCTAACTGGAGATGTAGTTGATTGAATGTCACCTAGTTTGACTGGCTTATCCTTCAACTACTCCAGGAATACTTGAAATCCAGTTTAATGCACCACTGTTTTCTTGTGTTTTGTTTTTTTGTTTTTGTTTTTTAATTGAATGCTAAATATTTATGTCGGTAAATTGCAGCCCAGAGGAAAAGATTAAACAGTTGGAGAAGCAAGTGAATGATCTGATCGAAGAAAGCTGTTTCTCCAACAGCCGAGGAGAGCTTAGTTTGGTAAGTATGCCGTGATGGTCTGTCATGTTTTATGAATGCTACTTTGCAAGCCCCTTCCAATCTGATTGAACCGGAGGACAGCTAAGTTTCCGATAAACACTCCATGATAGCGAGAGTCTCGGTAGATTACAGAGGTTTAAAAACATCTGGATTTGTCGATACTTTTTAGACAAAGTTATAGAGTGAAAGAACATTCCCTCGGGGGATTTGGTTGGCCAGCAACTCCCAACTTTTAATGGTAAATTGCCTGTAGTAACAGCCCTTCAACACTTCTGTTTGATCTTACATTGGGATTGGGGGGTCTTTATCTTCAAAGATGGTACCTTTTTCATGGAGGTAATCTTCGACATGAATCTAATTACAACGGGGAGGAGAACCCACAGTTTACAACCTTCCCACACCCCTCCTTCCCTACCCCCACCCCTCCCAATCCCTCCCTACCAGGTGTGACAACTAGTCCTTCATTCTTCAGGTAAAGTATACAAACAGTGGTTACATCCTTATGGAAAGTAATCTGTTAAGTACCAATGTCTATGTGACCTCTTTGAAATGAGGACCATCTTTCTTTTTCTCCATCTCCTCAGGCCCTTGAAAAGGCCAAAGAAGCCGGCAGGAAGGAGCGAGTTCTGGTCAGACAAAGAGAGCAGATTTCTGCAACTGAACAGATCAACTTGGATCTTACTTATTCTGTGAGTAAAAAACTTGTCAATATTTACAAAATGTATGCAAAAATAAGTACAATGGCTACCTGTTTGCTCAGGTGGAAATGCATATGCCTGCATTTATATATGAAAGTCAATACAGTACACATAGAAGATGTTTCTTTCAGGTGTGCTGTGGCTTGGACTCTGTAAAATCGAACGCCAATTATTTAGGTTTGCTTCAAACTATTTTGCTAGAAACATACATGCATTTGTTGAGAGGTTTTGATATTGGGAATATATTGTATATAAGTGCCAGACGTCTAGCCACCCTGCTCACGAGACAGACCAGGTTATCCAACTTGTCTGATAGACAAGTAGTCAAGTTTTCCAATAATAAGACAAATAGTCATCAGTAGAAAATTTCAGAAAGTTATCAATTCTTAAAAGTATGACAGGATTAATCAATTTCATTTCATTCACTCCTTTTCATTTTTTTTTTTTTTTTTTTTTTTTAGGTTCTGTTCAACCTTGCTAATCAGTACGAGTCAAATGAGATGTTTACAGAAGCTCTCAACACCTACCAAGTTATAACCAAGAATAAAATGTTCACCAATGCAGGTAACTAATAAACTCTCACATTACACTATTATGTGGGAATATAATTCTAACAGTCAAATTTGTCTAAACTTTAGGATATTCATACAACAAAAGAAAAATTGAATTACATCTATTTGCAACAGCATTAATAATTTATCGTGATATTTTCAAAATAAAGGAAACCAGTTTTCTACACACAGATAATCCATTTTGTAGGATTATAGTATATAGTTCTTTCTCTACAATTTGGTCTACTATTGGCTGTTTGTTACTATTGATATATG
>KN887958.1:42673-53344 GCA_000934455.1 Apostichopus parvimensis | reverse complement strand
TGCACGATAAGTTTCATATTTACTTGTGATTGTGTATATTGATTGGGGGGGGGGGGAATGATTTGGTCAATTGCATAATATTTTCGAGGAATATTCCTTTTGGTTGTCTTCCTAACTTATGGCGTGTGCGTGTGCAAAATAATTTTAGTGCCCCGTGACCCTACTTACACACTAAATTTAACAATGTGTATACCTGTATAGAATTTTGGGATCACCTATACAACATTGAAATTCGGATCTATTATCACACTTTCCGATATTCACCAAGGCTGTACTCAAGTCTAACAGATACGATTCCGAGTCCAACCACCGAGTCCGAAAAAGACCGAGTTCGAGACAACTTCCGAGTCCAATTAAGGCACATCGATAAAAGTCCGATTCACGTATAGTGAATAAAATAAAGCAGTGAAACAAGGGGAAAATAAGACTAAATGGCGCAAACTAGACAAGCATTTTAATCAGAACGGAAGCAATTAACTAGACAAGAACCAACCCGAGGAAAGGGAAGCTGACTTCACATGTGGTGGGGCGGTGGTGGGTGGGGGGGGGGGGGGTTTGCCCAGATCTGGCTGACCCAACCACGTTTTCGGGAGACGTAACTAGCCCACCAAAATAAAAACCCTCGACGGTAGCAAGGCTGTTCTACAAGTGTGAACTGTACTGAAGGAGTTTCACTCACAAGCCCTCTATCCACCGGGTTTTGATTAACCCCCTCCCTCTGCCAGAGCCGAGGCCTCCCAGTTTACGGTTTGTTCTGATTTTTACCAGTTTTTTTTTATAGGTATACACAATGTCTTTCTCTCCCCCTTTGTATATCCAACACTTTGGTTCAATGTCAATCACATAAAAAAATAAGGATTGAAAACATTGATGAACTCGCCTTGACTCGGTCTAATGTCCGAGTTTATCGCAGTCCGAGTCCTAGATAAGTACAAGTCGAGTCCAAGTCAATCCGAATCCTATTTCACAAATATTGCACTCGAATCCAGGTCCGGATTCAAGTATTACTACCCAAGTATTACTGCACTCATGTTCTCTTTGATAAAAGCTATAGTACTGCCTGCGCAAGGCTCAGTTCTAGGTTCCCTTTTATACAACATAATTTTGTCAAAGACATCTACACTATTATAACCTTTAAGTTTCTACGAACTTCAGCCAATTCATGGAAGATCTCACTATCTGACAATGTAGTAAGAAGTTTCTTTCATGTATCAGAGCCATTCAAAGGTTCACTGATATCATTGGCTCTTGGTGTAACCAGTGTAGAGTGAAAATAAACGCCCGAAAAATTTACCGGTAAAGAAAGCTGTTCTAGGAATCACCCTAAATAGTGAACTAAATTTCAAGAAACAAATTAGCATTACTACTGCATGGGAGAGCCCGGGGGTTCTTAATACCTTTAGGAACTTAAGCAATTTTAAATGTCTCCCTCCCCATATCCTCATCCAAATTTACAACACCAAATTTAAGCCTATATATATATACAGATATATTGGCTTGGGTGGTTATTTTTAGACCGAAGGTATGAAAGGCTGCTACGATTCGCTTTCGCATTCTTTCCGCTTGGCTGCCCGAATGGTTCCTGAGTACAGCTAAACCATCGTCTCTGTAGAGGCCAACATCGTGCGGGTCGATGAATTTACCTAACTTATGCAGGATATATAAGCCCACCAGCTCACAAACTTCAGCTCCGTCATATCCGCCCATGGTGACGTCAAAGGCATCTGTGGTGACCTTTTTTACCCATGGGCGTCCCTCAAGATCGTATAGGAGGGACTTTCTGGCGTGCATGATAGTAGCATATTCGGTGTCCTTGATGGGGGTATACTGGCGGGCCCATGATAGTGATTTGCTGAGTAGCTCCTTGGTGATGGAAGGATAAAAGTCAACGATGTCGAAGACCATGAATGTGAGGTGTGCTTTATCCTTCAGAGATGAGAACCATTCTAAAACAGCAGGGGTGCTGCGCCATTGGTTGACCTGTAGTCGTTTCCTTAGGTTAGTGTTAATGCGGTCTAACATGTTCTTACTCACTCTGCCCATCTCGCTTTTTGATGGGTTGATTAATCTGCAGGTAGGGCGGCTGGTGAAGTCATCTTTATGGTCTTTCAATGTGATGTAAGCTGGGGTTTCAACCGACTTGCCAATTCTGTCCGAGATATCCAGCTCATTGGATATTTTGGTGACCTCAGCAGATATGCTGTCCGGTGTGCTGGGGTCTGCATGTTTGTACTTTATCGTTATATTTTCGCCAAGGTACTTGTTATATGCATCTGGGTCCATTTTGTACATGTTCCAATATGGACACCATATATCACGTAAAGATCACTTCCGTAACCGAGGAATTTTATATATTTGCGATTAATGTTGTGCGAACACAAAATCATTATACCTACCTATGACTACGCATTTACAAGCAGATTAACATGTAAGAAAACATGTAATTTCCTGTACAACGTTCTATATCACGATGACTGAGGCGTATATATGCCTCCTGAAAATCTGCAATGAAAAGATCTAGGGTATAACTTATTGAGGGCTTTCCTGTATTAACGTGTGCTTATAGCTATAGGAAGTAAAGGAGGTTAAAGATCCTTGCAAATACACACAAACAAACATACGGTATATATAAACGATCCATGTATACCATGACACCTATAGAGCTGATCTTAGATCAATTCCTCTATGCTAACCGCTATATATGGTTTGAATAAGTGAAAGTTGGTTTAAATGACAGTACCTTGAGACCAGCATATTTATAATCTCAAATTACTATCAAGTAGGGGTGGAAAGATATATGAGTTTTTAAGTTTAAAGGGATTCAATGCTGCATTCAATGCCCACTTTTATACAGACTGTTAAAGCAAACCATTTTGTTCTATCCCTAAGTTAGATATAATTGTCCTATAAGCGTTTTTTTTATTTTGTCAGATGAAGGTTACAGGCATCACGTATATTTTTCAAAACGTCTATAGATTGTAGATCAATGACTGATTGATTGTGTAATTGATTTTTTTTTTTATTGGTTTGAATGTTGAATGATTATTTTGAATTGTTGATTAATTTGTTTGATCGGTTTAATTGTTTTGATTGATTGATATATTCATTATATAAAAACTGTTTATCCAATTCAATAACCTTGCAAGCTTTCTGATGTTGTCAGGGTAACTTCGTAAGAAAAACAAATTTAAAATATAGTTTTGTTTCTTTTTCTTTGCGATGTATATCATGTGACCCTTTTTGCGTTCCATATTGCCAAATCGTGTTTAACCAAGCTCTTGCTTACAGACGAATTGGTCATTCATTCTTTGTGTAGTCGTTAAACAGGAACAACAAACTATCCGCTCTGAACTGAGACGCAGTAAACATTTATTTACAGTTCCTTTTCAAAGGACACAATTTTACAACCAATCAAACAAAATGGCAAATGTAAAGAGTCGTATATTTTGCCTGACTTCTTCTGGAAACTCTTTGTTTGTATTTAATTTATTTACATTTTTAACTATCGTTTTCGGTTATAACCTGGATATTCATTCACCTATCACCGTTAATGCAACTACACGTGATACGTACTTTGGATTTTCTGCCGACATTCATACAGAAGGCTCGGAAAATATGTAAGTAGACAACTAAATGAATACTTTATATTACGCTGAAGAATGGTGAACGACCAACTTGCTTTATCCCACGAAATTTATCCTCCCTAGCATATATATTGTAAGGTAGCGCTATACACTACTATCAGTTCATGCAGATTGGTCTTTATGTTCTGAAATATAAATTGGGGTGGAGTAGTAGGGTGTGGGGTGGGAGGATCATGGGAAGGGAAAGGCGATTAAGCACACGCCTGTTATTACTCTTACTTATTGTTTCACATTCTGGTATGAATCTCTCTATTTTGGAAAGACTGGGCAGTTTTATAGGCTGATTGTGAAGTGGGTTTATTGTAAACTGTGCAATGAGCTCTACAGAGTATAGTCAGTAGACCGATATGATGTTACCTTGTCTAACCATAATTTATAATTATGCGGTGATTAAAATGCAAATACGTAAACATATAATTCCACAAATGGAATTGTGATGTGGCATTTTTTTTTAAAATGACTTTAAGAATTAACATTCACTCGGCAAGCGTAAATATAACAATGCCGGCTGGTACATGGTGAGTGACGTCACGTCGAAATCAGAACACAACATAGCCCTACATAATATATACATAACCTATCTTTCTAGTGTCAGCTTCCCAAATTTCATGTCACCATTTACTTAAAGACGGGAATCATCCACAAATCTCGCAATTAGTTTTGTTATATGTACGGTTTGGTGCCACTTTATCGAATAATAGCTTTCATGAAAAAGAATTATTCCTATTTCTCTTATTGTATGTAGGTTAATTATTGGAGCTCCTTTGCAAGATAATGGAATACAAGGAGTTTCCCAGTCTGGAGCGGTGTACAAATGTCCATTAAATCCACCGTATGTAAATGTGACATGTACCTACATTACCCTTGGTAAGTGTCACTGAATAACTTAAAAATTAAAATATCATACATTTACTCAATGAATGAGGCCTATGTTAATTTATGATGTTGCGCCATTACCATCTGACCCACCCACTTCTCCAACTTTTTGCAAATACATTCTGGCATTTTTCATGGCATGAGGATATGTCTTTAAAAATTCAACAGCAGATGTACATACAATGCAATGACATATACCCTTACCTCAATCCCTGCTCATCTTCCCCTTCTTTGGGACAGGGCTCGCCCGGAAATGGTTCAATATGGGAGAATGAGCGAACGACAAAGCTGACTTACGGAAGCGTAGAAGGGACATTGCATTGACGAGTTACCGACTTGACAAAACGACAATTATCTGCAAATTGACGAGTTGACGAGATGGTAACGTGACAAAATTCAGAAAATTGACGTTTTGACGAGATAACGGATCTCGTTAATGCATCAATTTTCTGCAAACTGACGAGTTGATCACTTACTACCATCTCGACAAAATGACAAAATTCAGAAAATTGACGTTTTGACGAGATAACGGATCTCGTCAATGCATCAATTTTCTCCAAACTGACGAATTGATCACTTACTACCATCTCGACAAAATGACAAACTTCAGAAAATTGACGTTTTGTCATGGTAGCAACTGTCGAGATGGTAGTAAGTGATCAACTCGTCAATTTGCGGAACATTGATGCATTGACGATATCCGTTATCTCGTCAAAACGTCAATTCTCTCAATTTGCAGATAATTGTCGTTTGTCAAGTCGGTAACTCGTCAATACAATGTCCCTTCTACGCTTCCGTACTGACTTCAAATGATCCGACAAAATAGTTTCTCTATACCCTCCTTACCAAAACAAAATTGAACAAATATCTCTTTCTCGCCTACAACCTGAGTGAACATTACATCCTATCTCGCATATTTGATTGATTGATTGATCAATAGTTCTATAACAAATATCTCTTTCCAGACAATTCCATAGGAAGCGAAAGCAATAAATCTCATCAGTGGTTGGGAGCCACGGTGAGAAGTGCCGGACCCAATGGTGTCGTCATGGTAACCAATTTTTGATATGTTATCGAGAGTAAAATCATAAACAAATATTGCAGTAAATGTTGCAGTAAGTCCGAAGAGTGTGTTGTCTATACGCTTGAATATTTGTGGCCATATTAGCATTTCTACCACTTTTTTGTTTACCAAATCCTGTCATTCTTATAGAGAGTTTAACCTTATTTTATGGTCACAAACGCTATAGACAACACTCAGTGGTTTGATAATATGGTAAACCTTTTGTGTGTAATGAATACATAAACAAGATATCTTATAAATGCCGTATATTATAGCCCAACGTCTTCAATATTATATACCAGTCTGTTAGAATCATATTTCAAAACAAAATCTTAGATAGACGGGTAGTATAAGTGTGACGTATGTATATCAAGAGTCAACCAAACAACCTACAAAATAAACCTACACACGGCCTAAACGAACACACGTAACATATTGGCTACATTGACATTACAAACCGGTGCTGTGGCCGAGTGGATAAAGGCGGTAGCATTTGAAGCAATGAGGCTTAGCAATCGGGAGGTTCGGGGTTCGATTCCCGGCCGGGTCATAGTAAGGTGGGTTTTCATCCAAGAGCAATCTACGGTTTTCCCATCTGAAATGACTTTCTAAATTGAAAAGATTCCAAATTTGAGTTAAAATGTTGAATTGGAAGCCACCCGACGTGTAAGTTGTAATCCATAAGCCGTTGCGGGTTTCTCCCACATTTGTGGTCGCTTAAGCGTCGTAGAAATAACTGCTGATTATTTTATTTATAAAAATAAATAATGAGGTACTTCTTTTCTAGAGGAATTAACCTTGTTTTGCAAATAATAGGCTAATTTAAGTTCTGTTTAAAAAGTCATCACCACCAACATATGCATGCTTTCAGTAAATATACTGAGCTGCAGACGGGCTAATTCTCACCATGCATGCTGTCGTAATCAAGCCCCTATACGATTAGGACAGAGTTGTATCGGCATAAACACGTACACGACAGCAGAGTGCACATGTGATAATTGTTATTTTTGTATATACATTTCTATCCACCATTCTATAACTATATTTTATTTCTCCTGTTTGCACACAGAGTTGTGCCCCGTTCTACAAAGAAATACTACCCTCTTACATCGCAATTTGTGGAAAATGTTTCTTTTCGAGCGAAAATTTTAAACAGAAGGATCATACAATAGTATGTCCACCGAAAACTACCGACAGTAAGCGATACAATAGAATTATGTTTTGTATTAGTTGAAGCTGACATTTCGGGTTAGAAACCGTATTGCAGATAAAATAATATTAACATAAATCGAACAATTAACACAGCAATCAGAGAGGGCTACAACCACCATTATTTTGTACTGAGGGAGGGGGGGGGGGCTGAGATGTTATTATGTTGTTCTGAGAAGGGATCAGAAGAGAAGTTCCGAGAAGTGGTAAAATGGAGGGTGCTTACATGCAAATTGTGCTATATTTTGCCACTTTTGAAACAATGTTGAACAATATTCATTCAAATGGTCTCCCCTGCAAATGGTCTATCAAAATTTACAAATGGCCTCACTCTCTCCCCCGTTTTTATTAATAATAATAAACGATATAGATCATGGATGCTGCCTACTTTTCTTTCATAATTTTGATTTACAGGGTATTCTCCTTTTAGCGTGGGAACCGGTTGTCAAGCTGGTATGGATGGCGATTTAACATCGGTATTTAAACTTTCAGTTTCATCTACTTTTTCTCAGTTGCCAAGTGCAAACAGTGGAGCTTCCCTTGAAAGCATTATTGCATTCATGGTATCTCAAAAACATCGATCCATGAACTGTATAAAAGGAAAAAATCCTGATGAGATATTTAAAACATATAAGACTGTTTTATTCACTCCCGATGTACTTCGATAACACCTCGTTATCAAATTAAAAAAATGCATTTCAACATATTTTCCTTCTCTATATAGGAGGGTAAATTTATTCTCGGAACACCGGGATCACATGGACATCAAGGTAAGCAAGCAAAGTGTCATGCAACAGCATACATGCAAAATTAAACGAGATAATTGAGTAACATGAACGCCCTAACACCCACCACCCCTCCATTCTTTCTAAGTACCCAACATATGGGTTCTCATTCTACCCCTCCCCATTATCCCAGACTACAATGTGGCGGCAGAAAGAGAAACAAAAATGTGTTTCATTCTTACAGGAAATATCTTTGTTCAAACCCAGTCTAAAACTTTAAACGCAGAGGAACGAGAGGTGGCTTTTGACGGCAGTTTACAAGGTAAGATGAAGGTTATATGATTTTTCATCTTCAATTGTTTAAATTACATTGACATGGCTGTATCTAAGTACTATAGGTTGATAATCAGACGACAAGTACTGCCTGGTCATGTCGAGACTTTTTCTTAGTACTAAGTGTTATGGCGCATTATTCACATATGTATCTGGGTTTTGAAACTGGTTTCTGTGATGTATTTACATTTGTTCATGTCTTTAGTGTTGATTATTGGACGAATTGATGTTAACCATCAATCGAACCTTTTGGAAATTGATGATTTCCAAACTGACAAGAGGTATAACAGTACTGAAAGTTAATATTATAGGGGAACTTTACAATCTGTCAAAGTAAGAGAAAATTGTCGATGTAATTAGAAATAAATCTGTTATTATAGTGATACCGTACCTGCACGTTTATAACCAACAATATTTTACGTTTTCTTCTTTCGTTTAAGATCATGTGAAGTGTAACGTCTCAATAGTTTCGTGATACTGAACGTCATAGTCACGTGATTAAAGTCCCCATGCAAGGCTGCTGGGTTTAGAGAATATCAGTAATTCATTCAAATCAGTTTGGATTTTCTTAATTTTCAGTATCTATAACTGCCTTAAAATAATTCATTATTCTGTTACTTTTATTCTTCATGTAGGATATTCAGTGGGTTATGGTCGTTTCTCGAGTTCGAGTCGCGGCCTAAATTACGTCACCGGTAGTCCAAGAGCTGCCTCTCTTTTCGGCATGGTAATATAACTAATAGTATAAATAAGTTATACTACCAGCCGTTAGGATACTATATCAGCGTTCAGTTTTAACAGGGATTGTTTAAACCGGCTGGTCTAACCAACATAGCCTCTAACCTTTAAATTGCGTATTATGCACAACATATATACAAATACAATACATATAATCACTGGTTATAATGAATAAGTGTATCAGTATTGGGACTGCACAGATCAGAGTAAATTTCTTCATCATTGTAGATTGAGGAGAAGTCTTGTTATTCTACTTCTGTCTTTGTTTATTATTTTTTTTATCATTACCTATTATTAAGCATTAAGTATATAACATTTTAACATACTATAATCTTTAGTCCGTATACTATGAATGGATACAGGTGACTACGTACTTTGCTAATACCTGACCAAAGCGAACGTGAAAGACTGCAGCCAGGGGAGGTGTGGCGTGGGATTAAAACCCCTCCACCGCCCGAATCAAGAGAAAAGGGCAAAACGGGACAATTAGAGATGACGAACAGAGCTAAGTCCAAAACACCCCTTTACACCAGCGGTCCACAAAGTGTTAAGCCCACGACTCAACTGCTTCCCTGATGAAAAAACCCCACAACCCTTCCATACGTGTACCCCTCAAAATCGATGCTCATGCAGAAAGCATGAAAGCTACATTGGACTAGAATTCAGCAAGCTTCAAAAAGTAAATCAATTTTTCCGACGTCGACGTTTTCACGACCCTCACAATTTGGTCGTTTTTTGGTCGTTTTAACCATCCATGACAATGATAACGGCAATGACAATGACGATGGCATTGCCTATATAACGATGACAATGATATGGAGATGACGATGGCGGTGAAGATTTCTATGACGGGGACTATTTCGATGACGATGATGACGATGATATCGACGAAGACGATGGTGATGACGGTAAATACTGCGATGACGATGAAACGATGACAATGACGATTACAATGACAACGTCGATGACGAAAACGAATACGACAACGATGGCTATGACGCCTAGTCAAATAATCAGTCATTTTAACTTTTGTTTTCTGAAGGTGTTTATATACGAAAGACGAAAAAAATACCTCAAACCAATTGGGTCTCTTATTGGTGAAGAGCTCGGCAGCTATTTTGGATACAGTCTAGCCATTGCAGACTTCAATGACGATGGGTAAATACATAATATATAACTAAATTAAGATTTCATAATTAGTATAATGTACTAAAGAAAGGAAATGATCATTTACATATTCTGGTTAAAGTTAAGGAATTCGAGGCAATCCAAGCTGGTGGAATGGGAAGCATTGTTCAGAAAAATATCTGCAGTAGATTAAACATTGTACATTCGGTGTGTAGTGTGTTTTTTTGGGGGTGGGGAAGGGGTTGGGAGGGGGCTTTATTTGCATGAAATCGTTTAAGCCAAAATTATTACGCTTCTCTGAAACGTATTGACGTTACAACTGTACATCCACCCACTTTATTATGTACAATTATTATATTAATATAAATTTGTTCATTATAAATTTATTAGGCATTGATAAGGTAACATTCAAAAAGTTTTCAACCGAAGTTCATTTTGCCTCCCCCCAACAGATTCGATGACATTGTTGTCGGGGCGCCCTCATATTGGAACAAGGCACAAAATAAAATCAACGTGGGGCAAATAAATGTTTTCTACCAGAATGCAGCGGTAATTAGCTATTATGTCTCTCTAACACAATGCTGGATTTGAAGAATTAAGTCATTGTTTCCGAAAGGACCATATCTAAATTTAGTCAGAGTAACCAAATGACCGAGTAACCGAAGTTTTACGTTGTGCAATAATGTATCGACTTGTATGTCGTTTCACTGTTAATCGTTGTGTAACTCAGTGAACGCCAGTAGATCCTATTTAACGAGACGTTTAACTTCTATCAAATGCGTCGAAAAACTTTGTCACTTTTTGCACTATTCAGTTTTTCCTATAAGAAGGAAATAATATTAAAATAATATATTCTCCTTAGATCTCCCTTTCCATTTTTCCTGTGCCCCCGAATTGACCCAGTGCTTAGACGCTGTAGCCCCGCCTGACCACCCGATCTCGCCTCTCAACCCCC
>KN887958.1:0-15738 GCA_000934455.1 Apostichopus parvimensis | reverse complement strand
CCGCCAGTTCGACGGAAGCCGAGAGATCTTTTAGTGCTTTGAGGCGTTTGAAGACATGGCATGACTCAACAGAGGCTGAACCATGTGACGGTGTGCCATATTCACCGCGAACGTCTAGCCCAGTTAAAGCCTGAGGAGTTAGCAGAGAAGTACGTTGGTTCCTCGGATTACAGACGCCGCATCTTCGGGCGATTCCAATTGAAATCTGAAATTTTCTTCGTACGCTGCGCGCCAACTGATGGTGGCGCTCCCGCTTAGATAGTACTTACGGGACCCCCAAGTTTCATATTGGATTGACCCCCTGGTAATGGGTGATCGGTTACGTCCTTATGTAGCCATGTCGCATATCCTCCCGATATTTCTTCACCTTTGAAAACCGATTTATTTTGTGGTCACGACACATTTCATGTTTACATCGTCAAAATATTATTTTACGTCCTCACAACAAGTTTGCGCAGTCACCACAGTAGTTTTCACAGTCATCGCGCTATGTATTTCGTCGTGAAATTATTTTCACTTTTCGCGTTCCATAAACAATAGCCTAACGAAAACTTTTTGGCACCCCAACAAGTGTATGTTTCTTGCACACCCGTAACGTTTTGTTTTCAATAATTCGCGCGCATTTCGCAATACTATATAGTTGGGCTAATTTTCAATGTTGACATCGTATATGTAGGTACTAACTCCATTGCTGACAGTGAAAGTGTGACATCGGCAGAAATACTGCAGAAAAGAGACTGAAGAGTCTTACAGAGTATCAACTGTCATCTTCGAGAAATTTTGCATGAAGGCGGAGGGTTGATTTGCATCGCTAAGAGTAAGAGTATAACGTAAGTAGTCACAGATATAAATCATGATGTATTTCTGTAGTAACTCTACTACTAGTACTACTAGTACAAGTAGTCATACATTTTGTTGTAGCGGAACCAAGCCCTACACTAGATGATACGACTCAGCCTAGGGGGCTAACGTTAAAACTTAGCCTAGGCCCATTCAGTTTTGACGAACAAGTGCAGAACTGAACAGATAGAAAAATATTTGTCTTTTTGAGCTAAGTAAAGCTATTCGTGGTGGATATTCGCCCGACGGCCATGTGTATTGCCCATTATGATTGACACAGCAGTTACTTAACCAAGTATAGGCTAGACCAGTACTACTAGTAGAGAACTCAGTCAGGACAGTAGTACATAATTAATACAGATAACAGAGTTGTAGTGTAGGCTATTTAGCTGATACTCGTTAGGCCTAACGGAGTAACTGTGTCGCACCACAAGTAATTGCTCCCATTGACTTACGCACTAAACTCGTCACTTTTCGAGGCTGCTGGAGGAAAGTCTTCGAATTTTAAACTGACATGTCATACCATATGAATTATGAAAGCTGACGACTTGGGCTATCACAGCACTTTTAAATTTTGCCACCATGACTGTTTAGATATTGAGCTAGAAGAGCTCCAAGTTTATCATTGTGCTCCCCAACCCATCTGCCAGCTCTTGCTGCGGAATCTTCTTGTTTCACCCAATATTTTCTAAAATACCTTAAATCACCTTCAATCCTCCAAAATTTTTAGACCATCAATAGTTTATTTTAGCCTCTTCAACATCCAAGTTTCAAATAGAATGATGATGACTCAGAAAATGCCAAACCAATCAATACAGTGGGTCTCTTTAGGGCTATTTTCAGAGAATTAATCTCTCAGGCGGGTGTGCTCTACTCCTATTGTGGTGTGATACCTAACTGGTAACATTAAGCCTGGGCCTACACAAATTTCATTCTCGCGAATGGGTAGGTTAGGCCTCCGCTATTATTCTCATTTCAATGCACTTTATTGAAATAAATGATAGTCCTTTCAGGAAATCCACAGTACCATAATTTTCTATCAAATACAAAACCCTTTGGAGTTTCAAGCTCAACCAAAATTGCTTTAACTGATAACCAACTCTAACAGTAGGCTATAAAGCCTACAATAAGTGAGGATAAACAACTCTCATAGTTTGAGATGTCATTCCTACATAAGTATATATGCCAACTGTTCCGGTTTTATTGACAGTCACCCGGTTTTCAAAGCAATATCATGCTCCCTGATTACATTTGCTGACCTCTCTGCAAAATTTGACAGTTCAAACTTTCCTGAAGTCTTTCAGAATTTGACCAGATCTATCTTTTTACTTGGATTTGGAACAAGGGGTAAACAAGGGGTAAACATTAGGGAACATGGGGTAAACATTTTCATAAAACACAAATTTATAGGACTATACCATTGTGTTCTTCAGTGCTAATGTCAGGATTTGTTTTGTAAGTATCATGTTTTTTTTCAAAAGTTCTGTTTCCTATGTTCTCTGTTGCTATTGGGCTTCATTTAAGACATAAAACTGTTTCTGTTGTTTTTTCACTAATCTCTTTTCGGATGGAAAACTGTAAATTGCCCTATGTTTGTGAAAGACCAGTTGGTAGGTTAATATATATATTTATACCAATAACTAAAATATCTCTCCCATTACACCATTAATCTATCCATCGTAATAACAGGTTAACTATTCTGTAATATTGTGTTTATTTAGGCTAAGTACACATGGGCTTTCAAAATGAGATTCCATCATCTCCATGGGGTGAATAGGGAATTGTTGTTTAATTGGCCTGTAGCCAGTCGAAGAGTGAGGGCACCACAGTACTCCTTATTCTTCTGACTGGAAAGGCAAAAAAACAATGTAGAGTTGCTGAGTTGCATACTGACCATTGTTCAGCTGGCATCTGGCAGTCGGACAAGAAATGAGGGCACTACTTCTTATCTGGCTGCGGGGTGAATAGGCTCAACCAAAATTATATGTGTGTTAAAAAGGATTTGAGACTTAAAACCCACACCAACCCAACCATCGTCTTAGGCTTAAATGACAGAGATCTTTGTGAAGAACAGATTTACCCCAAATAGCTAAGGGTACAAAATCTATTTGGGAGATAGGGAAGTTTAAAAGTTGTGTTTGGGAGATGTCATTTTATAAATCTGTGATGTCATAGTGACACTTTAGATCAGTCTTTTACTTTATCTTTGTGTTTCTTTTCGTATTCTCCTGAAGGGTAGAATGTTAAACAGTTTTGACACTGAAACCAAGAACTGCTTATTATCAGCAAATATTATAGAGCTGCTCAAACAGTAAACTGATGCATGTTGTAATTCAGCAAACTGGCAGTGGGAACTTGATTAAGTTGATCTTAGTCAGGACTTGAGAATTTTTTATAAAGCAAGTTTGCATCTTTTAGCAAGTGGCAAAATTGTGAAATTCTAGGCTTGCATTTTATTTACCTGTGTTTACCTGGTCCCTTATTCCTAAACTAGAGGAGAAGCATATTAGAAGTTATTCAGTGTACTGCATGTAAGTCTTGCCTAACTTAGGTAATAAAGTATTTTGCCTGTGAAAAGGAGAATGAGGATGCTGAATGCGGAATGTTTGGCCTTGTATCTCGCATGCATTGTGAAAAAATAAAGTTCATACTTGGAGAACATCATCAAATTATTGTAAATTTCAGGGTACATTACATTTGTAGAGATGTAACTGTGAGAAATTGGAGGATCAACAAGAGATGTACCCAACTTGTAGGTTTGTTTCCAAATCAGTGTATAACATATGGTGGTGTTACACAGTGTAAGTGCATGACCTAATAATATTTAATATTTCTTTACCATATGGTTCATTACTATTGCATGCAATAGCATAAAGTACAATTTAACAACTACTGGAAAAGGTAAACTAGAAGTTGTAACCGTATAATCATTAATGCCGAGCCCACCAAATACAGGGCATTTTGCAATGGGAGGTCAATTGAAATGTTTTTTTGTAATTGTTATCGTGTCAACTTTCTGATTGTCTTGTTTCTGATTATTCAATTTTCTACAGGTTATAATCAGTTTATGATTATTTTCATCATTACAGACTGAAATCTTTACTGTGACATAAACTGAGAGATTGTGCACTAATCATTAAAATGATAACCTTGCAACCATGCGACTCTGAAGGGAGAGAAGATAAAACTCGTACATCTGTAGTCATCAAGAGTATTGGAGAATCCGTTCACCTCGGCCGAAATATCGTAACTGGCATTGTAGACAAGAAAGTCTCCAGAAACCATGGTAATCAGTCAGTTCTCTCTGTGGTTTATGTACTTAATGCCATATTATATAAATAAAGGCTACAGTATAACAATTAACCATGTGAACAACTGGACAGACTCCCAAGTCCTAGTCCAGGTATGGTCAAGTCCAATGTCCATTTCAAAACTGACTGGAGTCTGGACCCAAGTCTGAATCTGGACATGAGTCCTCTAGCTCTGGTAACAAATCAAAACTCCAGTCACTAAATATCAAGTTTGTGACTCAAGACAGGAAAGTTATTGGCCTACATGACTCAAATCAACCTTTCATATAGAAAGGTTCTTGTGACAACTCTGCAATATAATGCCTGAAAAAGGATATCAGAATCTCATGAAACAAACTGATGTTTATTTTCAACCAGAGTTTCTTTTTCTTTCATATCCTTTTACAGTTGAAGTTCAGATTACTGACAATAATAAAAGAACTGTAACTGTTACACAGGTTTGTAAACACAGAATCAGTCTTTGTTCCCAACAGGCTGCATTTTTTGTCAGTAAATTGCTGTTGTAATAAACTGTTGTTTTCAAGCAATCTTTGATACTTAATAATAGGTCACTGAATTATTTATAGTTTATAAAAAATTTCACCAATATCATGAAAAAGAAATCTCAGCAGGTTTGTGGTTATAATTGCAAACCACTTTTGCAATGAAGAGAAGAAAACTATCTTGCTTCCTCTTGTACACATTGTTGCACATTAATGATGTCATATCTGACAAACGTGAAAGCAGTCAAAACTTTTAAATTGGTCAAGATCAGAGATAAGACACACATGTCACAGCTCTTGAAATGTCAGCTTAAATGCTAAAGAAATTAAACAGTGATAATTTTTTTAATTTTATCAATAAATTGGACAACAAACAAATATTTATAATTTATGATATCGTTTTACAGTAGCAGTGCTTGATAGTTAATGTAATCAGTGCTTCTGATCCTAAATAAACAATGAATGTTATATTTTTTGTTCCTGATTTATCATAACAGCTGGGCTCTCATAGTGGAGTTGCTAACGGGCAGCTCTTGACCAAGGGAGAACCAAAAAGCGTAGAAAGTGGAGAGATTTTTTCCCTACTGCAAGGAAGGTATGCTTACAGAGTAATACAGCATGAATCAGGTACAACCTCTGATCTAAGGGATGGACCTAAATCAGTCGACGATGGACATGAAGAACGGTTGGTAGGATCTTTGTCAGGAAAGAGGCAGTCATCCGAGATGGAGAAAGAAGAAGAGAGTAATGGTGAGGAGCGGCAAAAAGTAAAAAAATCAAAGATACATAAGAGCGATATGTCTGCGGAGCAGACACTGGAAAAAGATCAGAGATCATTGCAAGGATCATCTGCAGAGAAAAGAAAGGCAGAGGAAATGGAAGATGAGACTACAACTCTGGAGGAAACACATCACAAGAAAGTTAAAAAACAAGAAGTTAATGATGACACAAGTATTGAGAAGAGACTTAAAGCTCTGCAACAAAATGCTAAGAAGGAATTGTCAAAGTCTGGGAGTTCTAGTACAGATGCTAGAAAGCAGAGAGAGGATAGTGTCCAAACTGGAGGGAAAGGAGGAAAACCTAAAACTGGGGAAGTTTCTGATGAAGAGAAATGGGAAGAACATGGAAAACTGGTCATTTACACTGCTGAAGGAGTGAGGGCATCATCAAAGGTAAGTATCTCTGGTAATCATTGGTAGGAGCTTTGACACAGTTTTGAACAATACAAGGAATTGAGGCGGGCGAAAATAATCAGTTTTCTAGTGTGTGAGAATATTCTTCTGACATCAACCAATGGGTTAATCTCATGTTGCTAAGAATTCTACCCAAAACTGAAGGAGATACATCTTATTTACAACTTTGGAAAATGGATAGAGAAGACAATCAAAGAATTGTTACCCTGGAGAATGGATTTTTGGTTAAAAATTTGATAATTGTGGTATTAATAAAATAAAATAAATAATAAATACGTCATTTATATAGCGCTATATTACAAAAAGTATCAAAGCGCTTCACGAAAATAAAAAAACGATAAAAAGGAAATAAATACAGTGAAAACAAATAATAACGTAATAAAAATAATCCTAAAATACCAACACGAAAAAGTAAAAAACAATAAGAGGTTATTAAAAATACAATAGGAGGTTATAAATAAAAACAATAGGAGGTTATAAAAGTACAATTAGATGTTATAACAAACAAAAGATTATAAAAAGGTAATATTACGTAAAATAACTAAAAAAATACGTCTTCAAATGACATTTATATATTTGCAGCGTTGGACTGGCCTCATGTCTTTTGGCAAATCATTCTATTCCATAGCTTAATAGAGGCTATATATTCCATAGCATTTGGCAACTCATTGCTTAATAGAAGCTAACAATATTTGCAGTGGAACTCTTCACTAAATTAAATTACAGTATTCATGTTTAGAACTGTTGTTGCCTCAAAGCTCTGACTTTTTTATGATTATATAATTTCCTTTCACATTGTCCTTTCCCTCTATTAAAATTGACTGTATATGAATCTGTTTCAGGTGGCTGCATTCGACATAGATGGAACCATTATCACCACAAGCTCAGGAAAGGTTTTTCCTAGAGACATAAATGATTGGAGGTGAGATAAATAGTAAAGTTTACTCACAAAAAAAACATGTAGAATGCCAGTACTTAGCACTTGTATGAAGTACTGTACCTTCACAAAGGTGTGGTTCCGGCTTTTTTAGAAGACATTTTATTTTGCACAGTATGTTTTGCATGTACATTATCACCACAAGCTCAGGAAAGGTTTTTCCTAGAGATATAAATGAATGGAGGTGAGATAAATAGTAAAGTTTACTCACAAAAAAAACATGTAAAATGCCAGTACTTAACACTTGTATGAAGTACCTTCACAAAGGTGTGGTTCCGGCTTTTTTAGAAGACATTTTATTTTGCACTGTATGTTTTGTATGTACAGATCTCAAATGAGCAGAAATGTCACTGATATATCACTAAAGGAACAAGTACTTGATTTGATTTATGTCTGGTTTGGTGCTCAGAAATGGTATAATGCTGTATATATATTGAACACATAATATCAAAATGCTGCAGGAGGTTCTTTGGACAATTTCAGTTTTTCTTTGTAGTTAGCAACTGTTCTTTGTTCTCTTTTCTTCATCATGTATTTTAGAATTTATCTACCAGAAACTTACGGAAGATTAAAACAACTTACGGCTGATGGATACAAGGTATGCTCCCACTGTGTATTTTTGAACATATGACTTTGATTCCGTTTTTAAGGATTGTTGCTTCTATAGGTTACCAATTATTGTTACGATTATATTAGATAAAATCATTTTTGTAAGTAATATCTTGGGCATGATCATACAGGGTTGTATTTTGGAAGACACTTTCAGAAATTTTAACTTAAATGAAGCAAGACTGTCTTTTCAGACATATGTACTGTAATTACATATTTGTTTTCTAGTATGAAGTTATCGTTGTGAAACCGAATTAGCTAGTTATGTATCTCTACTCGTGGGAGGTAACAATATATGAAACCCAAACTGCTTAGTCATAAAGTGTTTCATTTGTGAATATGGAATACTAATCACCCACATACCTGTTAGGGAAACCTAATAGCATGAAATACATACTCTTCACATCCTGTGGCTATCCAATTTACACTTCCTTGTTTTAACAGGAGAAGCTTGTAAATCAGGCCTTCCTGTTATCACACCAAGACCATGGCCTATTGCCTATTATGATGGGTTATAAATAGATAATCACCTCTCTCCAACATTGTTCTGTAAAGAAATAAATTGCACTTTTTTTTCTAGGCTAACAGTATCAATGGACTAGAAATAATATTGGTTGAATTTGTACTCATTGTTTTGACTAAGATGAGGAAGCAAACTTTTGTCAATAGCACCTTTACCTTGCATTGTTTGAAAATGTACAATTTGTTTTAGAGTAGTTCTACTTCTAAAGTTTCCAAGAGCTGCTTGTCTGATTCTTGATTGTGAGACAACGCATCTCTCTATTGGTCTCGTCATTGTATAACAGTGACTACAACCATACAGTTTAACAGAAACCATCATTGTATTAAGCTGTTCAGAAGGAATGTGTTCCATTTAGATATAATTTATGCCATCGCTTTGCATATCGAAGAGAGTACTTTTATGTGGTATTGCATTTATGCCATAAGTTCAAAATGGGCTTGCTAGACAAATTGAGAGGATACATACCATTTTTTACACCAAGTGATAGCATCTTTCACTAGTTCATAACAACGGCTTCATAAAGCCTCAAAGCTGCTACTCAGAATGAAATTTCCCTGCATGGCCTGCCTTCTGGGGAGCAATGTTCATGAATATTTAAAAATTCTCACGAGTAGCATTGCTCATGAGTAGCAACATTTGAGTAGGGTTTACTCCAGAGTATTATTCGCAATGTCTAGGAGTAGCATTGCTCATACATAACATTGCACATTCATGAGTATAGCTGCAAATGGGCGTTTCTAATATTGCTATTTGCAGTGCTCATGTGGTGTAGAATTGCTCGAGAGTAGCAACACATGAGTAGGGTTTGCTCGTGAGTATCATTCGCACTGTCTAGGAGTAGCATTGCTTACACATAACATTGCTCATTCATGAGTACAGCTGCAAATGGGCAAGGTTTCTAATATTGCTATTTGCAGTGGCTATGAATAGCATTGCTAATGTGTAGAATTGCTCGTAAGTAGCACCATGTGAGTAGGGTTTGCTCGTGAGTATTATTTGCAATGTCTAGGAGTAGCATTGCTCATGACTATAGCAGCATATGAGTAGAGTTGCCAGTATTGCATGATTTTTATAACTTTCTATTTATTTTTATTTTTCTTCTAGGTGGTCTTCTTTACAAATCAGGTAAGACTAATTTGGAAGCTATTGCAACATTTGTAAAGTTTGACAGATCTTAAACTGAACATCATTCAGTGCATTAACCCACAATGAGATATGTACCATTGTGAACAAAATAACTTTCAACAGTCAATGCCTCATGAACAACACCCTCTCAAGTCCTAAGGCACCGATTGCTTGCTCCACCCCCCCCCCCATTAATGCCAAAAACACAAAGTTGGTATGTTTGGAAGTGTTCATGGAAGCTCCAAGATGTTGGGGTCCTTTGTCCTTTGGGGCCCACCTGGTGCCTCATCTGATCATTGGATAAACATGGCCCTGCTGCTGATAACTCCACAAGCTGTTATAATGCCTTAAAAGTGGCCAGTCATCTCATTACACAGATGTCAAACATATAGTCTGCAGTGTATCATAGCATAAGGATGAAATCAATTAGTTTTCAATACCTTCGACTTCTATGAGCAGTCTCGTGCCAAGATCTACCATCTTTTATAGAAATGACCTTCCAGCTCTAACTGGAACATTAAAATCAATCATGTAAAATAAATGTATGAATGAATACCTCTGCAATGTTGCCATTGATAACATTTTCCCATGTGTGAAAGTCATAAACTTGAAAGCATAACTTACCAATAATCAGTTTCACAAAATATGGAATTTGTTATTTGGTCATGTTGGTACTTGTGATGAACTCTCATCAATTGGTATTTCTCTCATGTGTTTTTCATTTTTTTTTATCAATGCCTTTAATTTTATTTTCTACTGTTGATCTTAGTTGGGAATTGGCAGAGGAAAACTAAAGCTGGGAGATTTCAAGAAAAAGCTGTCCAAAATCTTGATGAAGCTTGGTATTCCAGTCCAAGTGAGTCTACCTACATCATTATATATGTGAGAAATGCTATACCATTATCTTTATTAACTTTTATGTAGCAATTGGCCATTTTTTTTAACTGTTTTTCTTAAATACCAAACATTTGACTTATTTTTCTCTTGATTCATTAAAGTTTTCTTTTTCAAGCAAACCAAATTGTAAGTTATATCAATGTTTGGAATGTTGTTATTTTGATTACCCTTCAGGTATTTATAGCTACGGGATCTGGTATGTACAGGAAGCCCTGTCTGGGTATGTGGGAATTCTTCCAAGAGAAGAGAAACGATGACATCATGGTTGATCTAGCTTCATCAATCTTTGTCGGTGGTAAGTTTCAGGAAGTGAACTCATCATCGAACATTGTCAGTGGTATTAAAAGAAAAGTCTAACGGTCAGAGGTGTTACATATGAATGGCAGGTAACCCGATAAATACTTGTAAGCCAATACATCACCAAACTGCATTCATATTACCTGATTGACAAGTTCAGAGCAAACAACATTTATAAACTTAGCACACGCTCCCAAAAATGTTGAACAGTACCAACGTGGTCACATCGTCGAGACGACCCAAATTAGTTTTCTCACTAAAGCAAGAACTCCTCTAGTTCTGTGTATGGAGTACAAGTTTACTTCTCAATGATTAAAATGTTCCTTGAATGTCTCTTTATTAGATTGTTCTGAGTTTGCTGTTGCAGTTAATTTGAATCATCCTCACACCCCCCTCCCTTCCCCTCCCCCCAGATATAATCTTTACACCATCTTAGTGTGTGCCCCACTGATCTAGTATCCTCATTTACTCATCTGTCTCCAAAGACAGATAACATTCCAGCATACAAAGATTACACTTAGAGTACTTTAAATTTAGTCTTACTTAGTCTTCCTTATGTAGGCTTAGCCATACCAAGTCTTACTAGTGATTACTCAGGTAGGATCACATAGGCTTAGCTATGGTAACAATTACTAATAGGATTACTAATACCAGGCTTACAATAAGACCTTATTATAGAAAGACCAACTGAACCCGACAGATTGATAGAAATGCTTTTGCTGGATATTTGATGCAGATGCTGCAGGCAGACCAGCAGATTGGGTTCCCAAAAGGAAGAAGGATTTCTCATGCAGTGACAGATTAGTAAGTATATTACCTGACCCTTTTCCCCTCCCTCTACCCACATTTTCTCAATCAACCCTCCCACACCTCCTCTCTTTTTTCCCATCTACTCCAAGTTCCTTTTACCTCCACCCACCCTTCCATTCTTGTACCCACCCCTCTATACTTCCACCCAGCCATCGTTTATGTTACCCACCTGTCCTTTCTTCCAGCTGCTCCAACCCCATCCCTCCACTTTACCTCCACTGCCTGATTCATTTTGCATATTTGTTATTGATACTGAACTGAAAAAGGAAATGACCAATATTTCTTTTTCTAAAATTCCAACTAGTTTGCTCTCAATGTTGGCCTGCCTTTCAAAACGCCAGAAGAATTCTTCCAGGGAAAGAAGAGAGCTCCCTTTAATCTGCCAAGCTTTGATCCAGTGAGTCATCTTGAAACTGTTAATGATTTGCGTTCCATTAATGAGTAATTTTTAGCTCTTGTCCAGTTTGCCTCCGGGTCATCTCAGCATTCATTCAAGTCTCTCAAATCTTGCCATTTTAACAATGATTGGAATCATATGAGGGGCTTAATACATCTGTTGCAAATTTCAATACTTTAAATGACAGAAAGTTTTATTCATTACAAATTCTTCAAGAAACTGTTGATGTTGGTAGCTTTATCTTTATCAGTGTTTTACAAGTCAGGAAAAATGAGTTTCAGGTTTCAGTTTAGTAGGAAAAAATGTTTAAAGCTAGGTACATGGCTTTGCTTATAGGTTAACCTTTCTTGCCTCACAAACTACACATCAATAAAAACCCAGTAGGGATTGTTTCATCTATATATAGATACATAGATATTTATTCAGCCAATCATATTAAAATACAATGGAAATTGGTTGATAACAAGAGCTCAAAACATTAAAAATTGTAAACAAAATATAGGACGTAAGATAATATACAAAGAAATGAAAACGTTCCTATAAAATAAAAGAAGAACAAAAATATAAAATGTACCTACAAAATATTAAAGCGTACAAATGTATATTGTGGTAAATATATATGTTGTAAATATATATGTGGTACTTTCAAAATCTTTCAAAGCATTTGATTGACAATATGATCAATATGACTGTTCCTAGAAGAGTAAAATGTTTGAAAATGTCTTAGTGTCCTTCAGACGTGCATTGATGCTGGATTTATAGGACCCTCTTGATTGATTGATTGGTTTATTTTCTGATTTTGCTTTGATTACTTTATACCTTGTATTACTCTGTATGTACCTGTATCTTATATTTGTACTTATTAAGATTTTCTTATAGTCCATGTAGAGTGCTGTGAGATGTTCTTTCATATAAAGTGTTATATAAATACAAACCCTATGGAGTGATATGAAGCATTACAAATTGTCTCAACTGGCTGGTGACAATCTCGATGATATGAATATGCATATCTTAAATGATCTTTGAACCCACTTAGCATAATATATTCAAATTATCTGATAGAATTATATCAACATGACACATCTACATATTGAAAATACCGTGGAAAGCAACAAGAAAGTTTTTCAGTGTTAAATTTGGACATTCGAGAAATTTTTAGAAATTGACAAATGGTCAATCATATTTAGGAGTACAGTTTAACCTCTATAACTTCTATTTAGGTCACTATGAGTGGTTGGATGTGTTTCAGAAAATGGATATATTTATTTGAGTAAATGCTGATTGGTACATTGAGGTTAGGTAGACAGCTCAAGATTATCTGTTAGACACAGATGAGGCAAGTTCCTAGGGTCCCCACAATGTTCAAGTGGCCTGCATCAACACTTCCAGGGGAAATGTACTCAGTTGAAGTTTGGCTCGTGCATACCATACTGTATAAGGGGAGGGGGACACAAATAGATTGCCTAAGGGCACCAGAGGTTGTAAACCAGCATTCCTGGTGGAGTTAAGTACTGACATTTTCATAATCTCTGAAGTAGCTATTTCATTGTTAACAACATCCAAAGGTAGTACTAGGTATACAAAACCATTTTGTGTGCTAGACAGTGCATTTCGACAAAAACTTTACTGGTGTCACATCAGTCATCAAAGCTAAGTATTAAGGATTCTTTCTATCTCTCTCAAACAGAGGAGTCCTGTTTCAAGACCTCTTTTGGAGCCGTCCACCGAATTGCCTGCATCGTCCCAAGAGGTATGTCATAGGTGTATGCATCATAAATTGAGCATTTAGAGAATGGGGTCAGGAGAGCAGGATTTACTCCTTAAGTTTGGTCAAAGATTATTTCAAATTTGTATCATTAACCTGTTATAAAATATGGTCTAACTGTGCTGAAAATTTGGGTGGTATAAAATCTCAAAATTTGATTGAATTTTATTATAAAAAGAAGTTGGGTGGTCTGTGATGTCATAAAGGTAAATGTTCTTCAAAAGCTGTACTTTTGCTATCATAATCTTCTTGTCGATTTATTATGGAATTATTTATGGATTTATTTGGAATGTTTGCTTAACTGCCAAAGTTCTTTCTACTTAGAATTTCATCAAAATGATTTTTTTTGTATAAATATTCTTTTTGTTTGTGAGTAAATGATTGACAAATTGAAAAGAAGTGCGAAGACATTTTGAGTAAAATTGCCCAGATGACATCATCTATTCTGCTGTTCCCAGGTGCATTTACAAACTATCACATAATTTGAAAAAAATTGATATCTTTGCTACACAAAATGCTAGATCATGTGGATTTCCCTTAAATATTAAGAAAAATTTCAGCAATTTCGCTAAGCAGTCAACTTCAACCGCCAGAAAATCCTAATATTTCTTAATTCTACATTTTCCAGGTTCTTCTTATGGTTGGTTTTCCAGCAGGTAAGTCCCAATACTTTAAAGTTGCTGAAAACCTTACTTGATGACTGTATCATGTGTTCTAGAATTTGAAACAATTTTTAAAATGAAATGTTGTGATTTGCAGAGTACCTAATCCACTCGGATGCTCAGTTTACAAAAAATGGACAATCAAGAGGACATGTCCAATACGGTAACGATTGAACGTTGGTCAACAAAAGGTAATATGCAAAGAGAGAAAAGACAAAGAACTGTTAGCAAACTGCTTATCTACTGCAAACTGCCTCTGTAGGTAAACATGAAAAAATCAGAGGGCTTGACCTTTCGATCCTGGCAGGATCTTCTTCAGAGGCTATTAACTGAAACTAAAACAAACTAATAAGAATACAGGTTATGCAAAAAGTATCAAATGTTTCTTCTCACATGGCTTATACTTAGCATAATCACCTGATAAGGAGAAACATGTACAGCTCATGGCTTTTTATTCAAAGTGGGGTAGGCTTACAGCTTCAGCTTGAAGAGTGTGGTAGGTCTTTTCTAGTTATCAGTACAGTCTTCTGTTATTAATACAAGACCTTTGATGTTTGGTATCTGTTGTGACAAGAATGTAAGAAACTAGCTGTGAATATATTTTGGGTTCATGGTTTTTTTTTTCGTGGTTCATGTGTTCATGTTGTTTCATGTGTTCATGCTTCATGTGTGTGTTTACATGCTTCTTGCTAATTCTTTTATTTTACAGCCGGTAAAAGTTCATTTGTCAAAAAACACCTACTACAGCATAAGTATGTACATGTTAATAGGGTAAGTAAATATTAATTTTAGGGTTAGTAACTATATTTTTTTCATAAGTTGCTAGTTGTTGATAAATATGATAAAGATACCCAAGCAATGCCCTTTTGATAGCTGTGTGTGTGTTGATATAGGGTAAGATTGAGTAGTGTTATATTTGTAAGTAAAAATTCAGAGCTACTAAAGTATATAATGGCTAAAGTAGTCTTTAAATAGAGCAGTATGAAAAGATGAAATATGTAAGATGTAAACTTGAACTTTCTGCAATTTTATGAAAGACTTTAAGCAAGTCTAGAAAATGAGCTTGCAGGTCTGTTGCAATTATTAGGTGCTTTTTTCACACAACTGCGCCCAGAAGTGCTTCTACTCCTATATAATGAGATGCAGGTAACTGATAATTATGTAAATTATGGAATCACTTTGCTTACGGAAACATTGTCGAGTCATATCATGCAAAGTTAGCTCTGCAGTCAATGGCACATGCCCACGTCAAGTGTTTTGAAAGATTTTATTATTTATAATGGATAATGAATGTCCTTGAGGTTGAGAAGGAGTTATCTGTAGGTTACTCTTTCTTTGATCTTGTAGGACATGATGGGAACTTGGCAGAAATGTGTCACTGCTTGTCAAGCATCTCTGAAGAAAGGACTAAGCGTTGCCATCGACAACACCAATCCCGATGTTGAGGCAAGAAAACGGTATGTTTCGATGAATCTGGGCTTATGATTCCCCACAAAATGTAGCTTTAATTATTGCCTATGATAGCAATATTTCACTCTAATTGCTTATTAAGTGGTATTATGCACAAACTCTATAAAGTATGTCTTCAAGCCCAAAATAGCTCTGAATTAGACAGTGACATTCCTTTACTAGATCAAGGTAATGAGAATAATAGCTGAAGTCCCTGTTGTTATATGGAAAGTAGTTTAGGCTAGTTACATCAGGTACGAACGTTTAAAAGGTCCAGTTATGATACTTGTTTTGAAAATCAAAATCTTAGGGATTTAAGCAGCTATCATGATATCAATGCCACACGTCATTAATATTTATATCTTCTGTTCAGGAGTATCATAATTACAGTATGAGGAGATTCCTATTTCCTTCAGGGATGGCAGAGTAAGTTTCAATCAA
>KN887956.1:17094-35612 GCA_000934455.1 Apostichopus parvimensis | reverse complement strand
GCTTTCAGTTTCTTACACTCTACCAGTGTCAGAAAGACAACAAATAGTCAAATCATAAGGTTTTCTTCTTCTTTTTTTATTACCATAAGTTCACATTGTTAGAATAAAACTCATAATCTGAAAAAGTCTGATAACATCCATATTTTATTGGATTTCTCAATGATTTTTCATTATTTTAGGTAGCTTCTGCAAGCTTGTAACTCTCCCATATTGTACCTCTTTCTTTGCTTACTGTTATTTACCAAGACATATTTTAAATGGAAGTGGGAAAGTTAAGATCCTTAAGTGCACTGTATCGGTAGAGTGATGAAAGTGCCAAAAGTACTACAATGTTTTACAAACTCATTTCATATGCTGAATATTGACATTTTGTGCTTTGGTTTGTCAAAGATTGATTGGTGGTTGCTGCAAGAGCCCTTATAACTGCTAACAGATCTGTAAGTTTGGCAGATAGTATGCCCTATGTCATATTGAGGTTAACAACCAGACATCCCTGATTGTCATACAGACTAGTCCATGCGTGGAGCCAGCCTTCGTGATGGAGGGGGGGGGGGGCAGTGTCATTTTTTGTCCCGTGTGAGAGTTTTTTGTTTTCTTTTTGTTTTTTCTCCAGTGTTTCTGCCCCCGTTCCCCTTGAAGGTTTTCAGGCTTTTTTAATTTTTTATTGTTTTTTGGTTTGGACTTTGCGGTTTTTTTTTTGTTTTGTTTTTTTTTTTTCCGTTTTTTTCCCCCAGTTGGGGTTTTTTTTTTTTTAAGGTTGGGAATTCTTTTTCCTTGGGAGGCTTGAAGTTTTCGGCACTTGGTTTACTTTTTCCGGGGTTTTTTTTTTTGTTGTTTGTTTTGCTTATTGGGGAAACTTTTTTTGGAAGGGGTTTTTAAAAACAAGTAGCCTATCGACTATCACATATCATGGCTGCTTATTTTTCTTTTGCCAATTTTTTTGCTGTCCTTGTTTTGTCTTCCCCTCCTGCCCCCCCCACCCTCTGGCTATGCCACTGGGAAGGTATCGGAGGGTACAGGGAATCTCTGGAGGAAAACTTTCAACATAATTGATATCCATAAAATGTTTATTGTAGGAATCATTGGTTGTGGCTTGAAAGAACTAATTCCGCATCACAAGTTGTGAAAATTTAAGTGGAAAAATAAATTGTAATCTCTTACCATTTCATTTCGGTAAAGAATTGCTATCTTCAAAAAGTAAATAAAAGCAATCATATTATAAGGGGGTCATTGGAGATGGGGTAGGTGGGAATGCAGGAATTAGCAACTCTCTTGTTTTTTAAACTGAAAATGTGTAACTGTTTCAAGAGCATTGTTGGTTTTTCGGTTTCAATTTGAGACAACAAAAAACAATTTTGTTTTTTTAAGTATTTAGCGTTTTCATATCCATTTTAAGCTGTTGAAATGAACTACCGAAGAGGCTGTATTTTGGATTTTTTTTCTTTTTAATGATTCAGTAAATGTTACAGAAATTTACAGAGATGGTAACACAATGAGAGATAAGGAGGTTTTTCCGTAAGGAAAACTGTTAAATGCTGTATTAATGTCGTCCTGACTTCCATGGAATTTAAAGATAAAGTTTCATCTCATTGTTGTAGTTGTTTGGCACCGAGAATAGCACTTTATTCGATAAGGGTTTTCCTATATCGATATCAATATTTCTTTAAAGAGAAAACTACACATTTGGAGAGTGCATTTTTCTGATGTCATTTAATATTTAGAATTCATCCAGAATTCTTACAAAAATGTCAACTTTTTGCATGATATGTATTTATTTGTCATTATTCCAGTATCACTTTGACTAAAGTAGCTTTTAGTATACAGCTCATCACTTGTATTAATATCTTCTCATCATATGAGCATGGCGAGGAAGGGTAGGGTAAGTGGAGGGGAGGGGGGTGTGGTAGTTGGAGGGGAGGGGGTAGAATGTTTGCTATAAATGGAAATATAAAAGGGAGTGTGCATTGTTCTCTTGAAAATGCATTGAAAGTTTGCACATGCATTAATGGTTTATTTATCAAGCACAGCATACTTTTGTACTTAATTTTTAACCAAATGTTACTTAAATTTATTTACCAATAAAAATGACTTTTTCCATGAAAGAGTTTCTCAGATCCAAGATGTTGTGCAGTTTGTATCTATAGTTTGTAAAGCATTACAGGGGTAAACTATGACCCAGAGATTGGCTCAAATTTGCGATACAGTAGGGTTGCTTCTAGGTACAAACTCAAAATAAGTCTACATAGTTTGTATACATGTGCCAGACATGCTTAGGTGTCACTATTATAACAGTGTATCTGCCTGTACTTGCAGCGAATAATTTAGTGTCCAAAATTTTGTGTAGCAGTGTTTGAAGGTTCTGAGATTTTTCTCGTATAAAATTCCTATGGATCCTGTGCACAAACCTATGATAAACATTTGCACTTGTATAGCAATTTGCCCTTTTTGCATTAGCATTTTTGTTATGTGATAAAGGATGAATTATTCACTAGTTTTGGCCTGCCATGAGTTTTGCTACATTGCAAATGGAATGATATGAAGTAGAATAGTTTGATCCTTGAGTTGTTGGTAGCACCATTCCTCTGGTCCTTATGTGGCTGAGGTGAAATTATTGCCATAGGAATGTCTCAAAAAGACCTTGAGAACCCCCCCCCCCCAACCACCCCTTTCTCGCTCTCTTTTGCCACATTTTCTTCACCAGTTTAGCAGAGAAACCTTCAAAAATTCTTGTTCTTTTGTTGTTTTTTCCAGATCATTTTGTTGCCTCAATCTGAACAGATTATAAGTGAAAGACGGCTTAAAAATCAGTCAAAAGAGAATTTAAAAAATACCACAAATCAGGATCTGAATTTTGATGCTTTAAGTAAATGCTAAATACTTAGTAAAGTATTACAAATTCAAATTTTCTTGGTCTTAATTAAAATGTGTAACATTTTGGTGGAAATTTGGTCAGTTATCCAGTGTAACCTATATTACATATTTGTATTAACATTATGTAACTTTACCCTTTCATTTTTTCACTAATTGTTGGATAAATCACATCAGGAATGACTTTCATTTTTTTTTCTTTCTTTTAGGTTGAGCTAACAGATCTCATCTACTTTTTTCACCTATTAGAAAGATAATAATCCTCGATATGGGTCTTGAGTTTGCCTTGGATAAATGTCCTAAAGTTTCAGCAGTGGTAACAGTTCTATGATTCGCTTCCCACAGTAAGGTTTTATCCGGTAAAAATAGTTTACATTCAAACATCCATATCTATATTGTTAGTGACAAGATATTGAGCTGGTTTTTTTCAACTTAGTGTAAAGTATTTCTCTCTTTAAGATAAGTTTCTCACAACCTCTGTCGTCATCCATTGAATTGTTTATGTGCCATTATGGTTCATAAATCATTACGTATTAGTGTTTTTGATAATGCCCTTCATGTTATACAGTATGTCAATCTTTTTTATTTTATTTTTTTCTTAATCAAAGGATGTGATATTAGAAAGTAGTAAGGCAAAGGAAATATTATACTGATCACAAAAATGGACTCATGATATATTAACCTTGTAAAAATTTTTTTTTTTTTTTTTTAACACAGAAGTCAAAAACTCAGTAGATCCTTTGTGTAACGGGGGACACCAAATGTATCACTAATTATACCCTGCTCATTTATGAATGAAATGACCCTCGTTGCTTAGTGCCATATCATCATCATCCATTCAGGTATGAAGCTACATTATTTGTAAATAAACGGTCTAAAAAGAGAAAGATGCTAATAAAAGTAAAGACACAAGTCAAGAGATTATGTATTTCAATTCATTTTCTTAAACAATCCGTTTTGTTTTTTTTGTCTCCTGGTGTTTCTGTGTTAGGGAACTATTTTGGATAACGGCTGTATTTATTATGATATAGATGATCAGTAGGCCTATTGGTCTCAAATGGCTGATAGTTATCGCAAGTACCTTCCTGGAGATTCAGACCCGCAAATTATTCAAAACCATTCATGGATGCTGTCCAAGTTGATACTAGCTCGTTGAAATTAGCAGTATAGGTAGTGTTGATGTCTGAATATGAGTGACCATTAATTTGACTTTCTGACATATTTAGGCTAATATGTAAATAATACCAATCATTTCTTCATTATTACCAATTAATTACCAATATATTTCTTATTACCAATCATTAAATCTATAAGCATGGAAGTATTTTTTGGGTGGGTTCATTTCATATACACCAAGCAGTTGGTGTTTCCTGAAATGTTCCTGTGACCTAACCCAGAAGTGAACATATACCAAGGCTGTTAGAGGGGGGTGGGGTGGGAGGGGGTGTGGTGTGGTATTGCCACTAGTGGTAGAGGGCACAATCTTGCATAGGTTTCCCAGAAAAACACTCAATGAGACGAAAAAGGCAAATTTAAGTTATCATGCAAAAACAATTTAATATCCATAACCATTACATTTAGTACATTCCTTTTATCATAGGGCAATCCTAAGATACAGTCAATTAAAAAATGCACATTTTTATTTACAATAGAAAAATTTGGTGTGATGCAAAAATGGTTTTAGGCAGTGAAAGAGACTTATCTCAGCAATATAAGTTTTTTATGAGAAAGGGGCTGAGAAAGCCTGGGTCAGCTGAGCAGAGGAAACTTAAGGGGGAGATCGTGCAATGCTGAATTGGTCATCAATACAATTAAAAAAAGATGTTCACTTTATGTTGAACAAATTTTGAATACTTTTACAAAACATTTTTCCATCTGCAAATTTTTCATACTTGTTACTTGTGTACAACCATCCATTAATTTTTAATATGCTACTGTACCTGGTTTCACTACTAGAATATTTCATCGCCAAAATTCGTATATTTACGGCATCTTTGTTACAAAAGAAGTTAAACCAGAAATCCAACAAGAGAAATGAATATTCACGACATACCCATAAGTTCAGAATGAATGCACTTCACATGTGACCAAGTTTATCAATAAACTTTTGTTTGCAAGTTACAACGTTTCGATGTTTATCAACTATGAGGCTAGGTATTACAAAAACAGAACAAAAAAATAGATAGTTAACCATTCAGTAACATTCAGCACGATGTCATTTCTTACTAGTTGAAGACTCATGGCTAACGAAATACTTGATAAATTTGTGAGGTAACACCAGCAGCGGCTTCCATACTGTTGAACAAAGATACTGTACTACCAAAACTTCAACTTAACAATTAATGTCTCAGTAAGTATTTGCCAAATTTAAACTTTGACCTTTCCAGCTGACTGCACTGAAATCTCAGTGAAAATCACTTTTCTTTGCAATTTTCATATCAGCATCCATTATTTTGTAAATTTATCTTTCGTTAAAAATTTGGCACTGAATAAAATTCGCCAGTCTGTAGATCCTACAAACTTCAATCAAAATTTGCAAGCCTGGCCCAACAGATCATGCTCCAATCAAATCTCTCTGTTTTGTTTACGACCGTTTCGTGGCTAGCCTGTCTAAGGTTCCTTCTCTTGAATGGTATCTTTTTCTCCGTCTTAACGATGTAGCTTGCAAAATTATGTCATTTCCTTCCATTGCAATGAAAAAACGGTTGTTTTCAGACGGTTTCTCCATGGAATTGCAAAAAGTTGACGATACTATTATAGGACTGCGTTAAAATCTTGATGTTTCATTCATGGCTGAAAGACACATATTTTTACTTGATTTTTTTCTTGCAAACTGCCCAGTTAATTCAACCTCTATCTCTCATCCCCCCCCCCCCCCCCCACACAATCCCTCATGAGTACTAGAAATGAAACCACTGGAATATAAGTTTAATTAAGACAATAAAGAACCTCTTATATCAAAATATTTCAAAACAGCCTCATGAATAACTGTATATATGTTACAGGAACGAAAAAAGATTCACAAAGGATATAAAAAACAACAGCAAAGGTATAAAACATATGAAGTACTAACAGTCTGATGAAGTAGATTTAAAAAAGAAATAGCTGTCATGCTGCACATTAAATACAAGGTATGCTAATATGGAAAATATTAATAAGAATATATGAAAGAACAATTTCAGAGTTAACAAAATTTGTTGCTTGCTATTACCAACTGCAGAGTGTGTAAAACTCAAACCAGGCGTCTAGAGATGATTACCCACTTGTCTCCCTCCCCCCCCCCCTTATTCCTCTTATTATGTAACAATCTACTAGATATAGAAGAAACACGAAAAAAGTTGGTTTCAAGTGTTAACACTATTTTTACTGCAAGTGGATACTAACTTTGAATAATTCCATGTATTCTTTACGAATAAAGTCAATAAACAACTTGTCGGTAGAAATCATCAATGACACTTTTGGAAAAAGAATCTAATTGAAGGTTGCATCTAATTGAAAAAGTGCAGTGAATAAATTGGCAAGTATGCTAGTACTGATCTTAGATCATGTTACTTGCTAATTCACATGAGTGTTCACCAGTGTTGTAAAGAGACATGACTCGAGACGCTTAATTTCAAATGTAAAGTCACTCAGAGCAAATTTGTCAAGATCTCTCTCTCTACCGGTAAGAGATTTATCTAGCGACCTCAGTCGATGACGACACATGACTTGACCTTATCAAATAAAGTTTACAACTCTGTTATTTTTCACTTATTAGCTTGCAGTAAATTGGCAACAATTTAGCTAAAATATATTCACACTTCCGGCCATTAATTTGCACTCCCTGCTTGCTTCCATCATACAGCTCACAATCTGTTAAATAGAAAACCTTTATCGTAAGCAAAATAGGCTTCTACGATTTGATTGATCAGTTTGAACCATTTAATAAATCAAAAGCTGCACACCATAGGAAATAAAAACATGATAAGAATTTCGTTGAAAAAATGGTCTGCAAGAGCCTTCTGTTTGTGTATATCTGCAAGACTAAATCTCAAAGCACAGTGATACTAATATGTATTGTCTACTGGACTAACACCTTTCTTTGATTACTGTAATCCAAAGCCTCAAAGTCCCTCAACGACATAGAGTGTAAAGACACAATCTTTCCACTGTGCTACCCCCATCTTCAGTGACCAGTTCTGCTACTATGATTATTATAGTTTTATGGTACAGTAGTATCCCTAACTGAGCTAATTTATGGTTCCCATTCTAGATAAGTTATCATGTTAGTTAAATTAAAAATGCCACTTGGCAACTGGTACTGAAAGTTAAAAAGAAAATTTCTTTATTTCTTTTACTAACATAAGCCTCTAAATCTTTCATCAATCTGACATTCTTCTTCATGAATTACTTGTAACCATTACTACCATTGGCTTTCTTTCCATCATTTTTATGACATATACTAAAAGGCACACAAAAATAATATCAAGAACCTGTTTAACTATTTTGCCCAAACCATATCTTTGGTTTGGTTAACCTTTCTTAATTATTCTTGGCAGTAAAAATAAATAGATGAAAAACTAACAGACACATACAGTAGTCAATTACAGTATATACCTCTTGCTTAATTTCTTTATATCAAAATAAGAAAAATGTGACCTGCCAAAAACTGCCACATTCTATCATCATTCTGTATCAGAATCAAACTCAACTACAAGTAACGAAGAAGATAATATCTGTTCACCTTAATTTCAGCATGGGTCATTACTTCAAAATCTGCATTTCTATATTCCTCAACTAATGTACTATGTCCCCTAATTGTCTGCAAACATTAAATCCCAAACGTTCGATTAAAGTATATACATGCATTCATATTAAGTCAAGTAGGCCCTATGGTCTGTGCTTGACAGATTTACAGGAACTGAAATTCGCTGATTCAATTATTCTGGAGACTTGAGTGGGGTAATGCTATCATCTCCTGAAGGGGCTGAAGGGGCTGAAGGGGCGGAAGGTGGGGTCTGGGGCTGTGCCTGCGGTGGGGGCATCATAGGAGGTGCAGACCCAGGTTTTCCACTGCTCTGTGGTACTTTCTCATGTGTACCAAACTTGCTTCGGAGAATAGGAATTCGTTTTCTGTTTTTGCAGATGAAAAGACCTACACCACAGAATCCTAGAAGTACAGCAGCTGGGAGTATTACTGAGATGATGATGATCAAGAAGTTCCCTGGTTTGTAGAGAGCTGAATGAAAGATAGGAAAAGTATGCTGTTAAAAATATTATGCTATGATGGTACTAGGCAGATTGGATATTAGGTGGTGGTAATAAAAAGCAATGAAAACCTAGCATCTGGGAATTTGTGGGTTCCAGCCCTAACCAGCTAAAGTAAGGCATGGAAGAACACTAATGACAAGGCTAAGTGGATAAAGAAAGTGGGGTTTGAGGCAATGAGGCTTAGCAAACGGAAGGTTTTGGGTGCGATCCACAGCCAGGTCATAGTAAGGTGGGTTTTTCATCCAAGAGCAGTCTATGAGTTTCCCATCGAAATGACTTTTTCAATTGAAAAGTTACCATATTTGAGTTTAATTGTTGAACTGGAACTCGGAAACCTTCTGACATGAAAGTTTAATCAACTAGTAAGCTGTTGCTGGTTTCTCCCACATTTGTGGTCGCTTAAGCGTCCTAAAACTAACTGCCTGGTTAATATTATTATTAATGTTCAGTATTGTCCTTAAGACTCAAGTTACTACGATGAAACTGCCTAACATCAACTGGTAGTAGCATGGTGGGCTCATAATTGACGCACTTAAGGATTTGATCAACGGTGTCTATCAAGGAAAACTCCAAATCACTCAACTGTATGTGTTTTTCATGTGTAGTTCCTCAGAAAAGTTCTGATCTCAAAATATTTAAGGTTCTGTGCTTATGCACCGTACAATTGAGCAGAATTTGACCACAAAATGTCTGCCGTGTCAAGTTCTTACATACCCCTAAATTGACACATTCGTCGATAAGCTAACTGTAGTGTGGGCCTAGGTATACATCCATTGACTTTGGATGCTGTTTACTATGCTCTGAGCCTCTAAGCTCAGACAGGCCAGGTCCCAGAGAGTATAGCGTTATCATATTGAGGTAATGTTGGTTTTTAGGGTGTAAGATTTCCAAATGTCCAACAAACGTGCAAAACTTGGGGGAGGGTGCTAAAAGCTTAAAAAATACCACAATTTGGTCAGCAAATAGCTGAAATGGATTCAAACTCATGAAATATGTAATTCTGCTTGACTGCAAAAAGTTTAGGTGGCCTGCTGTATCGTTGCTAGTAGGGTTGGGCGATATATCGAAAATTATTATTATCGCGATAATTTTTTTTCAAGACGATATTTTTTGAGGATTGAACAAATGACGATAATTTCTTGTGAAAGAAATTATAAATGTGGAATAAAATGCGATTATCCTTTCTCCGTTTTATGTGTAAATGTTTTTCTAGCATTCCATGGTTAAGAAAGTTGAAAAGAAATAAAGTTTATCAACTTCATTTACTGACTTTTGAACTTAGTTAAAAACCCGTCCTTTACAACAGTGTTCCCTCTAAGGTGCGGGATTCCCTTCAACTGACTCAGTAATCCCGTAAAGAAAACATTTGTCTGCTGGAAATCCCCGCATCGTTTTCTTGCATTCGCGATAAATTTATACTCAATGCACAACGTATACACTTGACTGTATAGAGAACAAAACTCTGAAAATCAGTAGAGAAATTACCAATTGTGTACGAAAAGTAAGTTGGTAGAGCTTTCAAATTTTACGAAAGATCGAGCAAAACACTTTCCAAAAGTTCACGCGAAACTGGCATATCGTGCTAAATGCAACTAATGTCATGTAAACAAGGCTCTAGTATACCCATTTATGAATGAACCGTAAGACCACATCTGGTGTTAAGCGGGGGGAAAAGAAAGTATTTTCTAGAATTTCCACAAAAAAAAGGAAAAAATAATATCCTACCATAGTTAAGTGTATAGTAAATAGCCTAACCACTTCGTCGGTTACAGATCTCACGTAACAACAAAAACACAACTAATTGTATTTTGCGAAGTTGACGTTTTCTACAAGAACATGGAAACAATATTTAGCATTGAGTTAATCATGCCAAGTGGCCTTAAACAGGGGATTACAAGGTTTACTTTCATAAAGATGGCCATAACTATTGGGGCCTTGATACCGTGCTATGCGTGTATGGTATAGACTGTGCCTCGTGTATCATGAGGAATAGATTGTTTTGTTCTGAATGCGGAGGAGTCAGTTGGCTTGAGGTGTGTTTTATTTACCTTAATGTTACGGGGATATTTACCTACTTTTCTTGAACGTCGAAGATAATATTTCGCATAACTTTACGATCCTTTACTGACTGACCTAATTATAATTCTAGAGTGGAGTCAAAACAGTTTAACTCCATGTAACGTTTTTGGAAACGTGCCAAAAATGTTAACAAACAGGTGTTAGACAGGGGATGTGCTCAGTTGTTTGGCAAGGTACCTGGGAAAATTCGCAGGACATGTAGCATTGTAGCCTACCGTAGTATTTAAGTAGGGTTAAACACTGCAGTTGTAAACTGATGTACGTAAAGTGAACGCTATTCATTGATTGGCAGTCTATAAACGGGGCTTTGCCGAACGTAGTTTTTTTTCATAATATCGAAAGTTTTGTTAGTTAAACTTTTTAAGATTGTAAAACAGATTAAATCTCTTTTCATTTTATCACATAATATAGCTACTCTAACTTGTCATTTTTCAACAGTTTCGTGACAATTTAAATTCAAAAAGTTGTTAGTATTTTGAATCCTCAACTGCGAATTTTTTATCGCCAGACACGCGAAATACTAAAATTTTCCAGGGGCCTTCGCCTCCTGGACCCCACAAGGGTATCCACCCCTTGACCCCACCGAGGCCCTAAAGCGGGCCCCAGGACCCCACGCCATTATGCTCACACGCAACGCGTGCTTGGTGGAAATCGGCAGTTGTTTTAAGTGTGTTCGCGAACACACTTAAAACAACAAGTAAAAATTATCGTAATTATCGAAATATCGCGATAATTTTTGTACTATTTATCGTGACGGTAAAAAGCAAATATCGCCCAACCCTAGTTGCTAGTAATAATTGAAGGTGCGTCAATCACGGGGGTGCGTCAATTATGAGTCCTTTACTATACTAAACTAGTCTAGGCATAGGCACCACCCCTGTAGCATTCAGAGGTGATCACAATCAATCATCCTACCTTCAGCGTACGACACTGCAACAGACAGAAAAAGCAGAACCTGCAACAACTTTGGATCCATTTCAATCAGAATCGTTCAATACGACGAAGTAGATATCAATTAATCTGGTTTAACAGTAGCCTTAATCCTTGTCTAAGTTGGTAGCGGTGTTCACGTAGTATCAGTGCAGTGTTATATTAAATTTAAGGGTGTGCCTATCGTACCCATTCATTGATCTGTATCACAAAGATTGTATATGTACGGCCGGTGAGCTACCAACCTTGGAATTTGTTGCCTGTGCATTTCATGAATAGACTTATGTATGGGCGGCCATCTGTGCAAAAAAATATAACCACAGGAAAACTACGGCAAGCAAATATCAATGGCCTGCACTGCATGATTGTCTAATGAATTATACCAAAGTGTGTACCAACAGGTAAAACGATATTGTGACAATTCCATCACCAACCATTTCTTCGGAGATCCGATCCGCCTAACTGACACATCACCTTCCCTATCCCACTGTACCCTGTGTAATCAATTAAATACAAGTTGTGACAATTCAGCATCGTTGCAAAAGGACATTTGGATAGACTTGCTTCTGGTGCACAGTGTGCACCAGTAACATGACACTGCCAGTATGCATCCCTCTCAAATTATATGCTTCGAAGATGTTTTGACTCTTGTCTGGATTGTTCTTGCCCATCACCCCCCCCCCCTTTCCCCCCAATACTAATTTAGCCGTGATGGAGGGAGATCAATCCCGTACACCCGCTTAGACATCAATGAACATGTTGATGAGATTAGCGTTAGGGTTAGGCTTGAGTTTCATAGAGGTAAAGATGAAAACTTTACTGGGTTGGTATATGTTGCTAGAGGACCCATATATTAGAAGTTTTGTCTTTTGATATTTTATAAGAAACTCTTCCCATTTCACAAACAGTCCTATATGTGCACTCCTTGCATTTTTGCAGCGTCAATTACTATAAACTAAACTTCGAGCGATTGCTGTAATGAAAATTCCCGTTTGAAGGTAATTATAGCGTGTCGGGTGTGTGTGTGTGGGGGGGGGGGGGGCTGATCATGAGCGAAAGTAATGAGAAAAGAATACCAACGTAAGATCGTAAATTTCTGTTAGTTCAGAGCTCACCATTCCTTGGAGAGTTTATAGGAAGAAGAAAACGAGACAAACGGCTGGGCGTAGAATTTAGGTATAAATACGACCTTGGATCATAAGGGATCATGAAGGAGCCACAGCCGCTACTATAGAGTAGGCCTATAGTAGATAAGCAGTACCCTGTCGGCGAATTTCATGGAACGCTTTCTACTGCTGTGTTTTGCCCTCAAATATGGCTCTGTGTCGTTTTGTTGAATAGCGCCATCTCTTTTTTAGACAGTTTTCTTCTAAATCATTAGAAAGTTTGGGTTTCAACTTGTAATTTGAGTTCACATAATTTGAGAATTTAGAGTTTCACATACATATGTTTATGAATGCATTTATCAACATAGAGACGCTAGATGCTGTTTGAAGATAAATTATTGTTCAAATACCCATTTTTACGCTACGAATCTCGGAAATTTACAAAGTGGTTGGTCTATGATGTCATTATGGTACACGTACGTTCATCAATCTGGTTTATTTCTATTCGTAGTAATGTTTATTTATGCATTGAAGACTCGCCCCAAACCGCGTGCCGTCATCTGAAAAAGTTAACTTTCCGTTGCTTGCAAGTGAAGTATTTTTCGTGTCGCTACAAAATCCAGACAGTAAGGAAACGTGATACCTTGTTATCTTTTATCTAGACCTGAGACGCATTTTAAGAAAAAGTCACCCAGGAAAGAACCTGGGCACGAAAACCAAACAACCAAACGACTGATCCGCTCTCAGCCCCAGTCCCCTGTCCCCAGACCTGAGATGTCAATCGCTGCTATGTACACTGTGTTGTGGGTATTGAAGAGCTATCTTGCAGACCGTATGCATATATAGTATATACTAATATGTTTGCCATGTATGTATTTTCATCAGATGATTCAATTCCACAATGTATGACGTCCAAATCTGTAAAAATAAAAATAAAATAAAAAATAAAAGACAAAGTAAACAAGAAATGTACTAGTGTATGAGTCTTTTCTGAACTAAAACGTATACAGACAAACGTATCTGATCGCAGATTGACATAGATCGCCCTGGTGATCTCATAATTTACATATTTGACACGTCATTGATGTATCGACCAATCACTGGGACCAAACACGAATGTGTCGTATTTCGCAACACATTGCAAAATTGGAAAATTGCTTGACTAAAAATACGCCTCCAGCGAGCAAATGTCTCTTATTCAAATTGGATTGTATGGTATGTAATCACTTAGGAAGTTAGGGCTCATGATTGTTTTGTTGAACACCGAGTCCATGTACAAAATGGAACTTGAAGCGTTAGTGGCATTCTATAGGTTTATTTGAATCCATGAGACACGAGGAGAGAATAAATTCTGAATGATGAGTACATTTGTGAATGAAAGTAATTATATTTCAATATTCTTTTCCTGGAACGCTTTCAAGTCGTATAGCCGTGCAGTTAGGCGACAAGCTGTCAGTATCATATCGCCGGCCACCAAATATTCTGGAAAGTCAATTATGTTCATTTCTTTCAAAGTTTCAACTATGCATTTTGTAGTTGTTTGCACTGTTCAAGCGTTTTCCTTCAGCAATTCCAAGAAGGGACATTTGAAGAAAAAAAAATTGGGACAATATAATGTAGAACTTGCAGTTTAATCCGCAGAACGAAATGTTTCAAAATAGTTTCCTGATTAACTGAATAAATAAGAATTTGATCCAGGTGAACTTGAATGAATGAAGTATAGTGAATTGAAGTATGCGTTAAAGGTATAGTCAGTATGGGCCCAAAAATAGAGCACGTTATAATTTCTAGAAATTTTCAAAAAGAACTTTCCTGGAGGTCTTTACTCTCCAAATTATTCTCAGATATTGTTAAGGAACACACAAGATGACTGAATGTCCCAGTGAGGAAAACTTTCTCGAAGGTTGTAATAAAAACAGTTTAAGAATTTTGACCAAAGGTGACCATATTTGAATATCTAGCATATTTGGGGCCAATACAGCATCATCTGATCATCTCGGACACTGGTCGGGCTGCAATGCCCTCGGTTGTTTCATAATTGAGATAGACCTATAGTTGTTTAGTGAGCTCAAAACCAACACCAGCGACCAGTAAGTCATATCGCGATCACTTCAATGACAAATAATCCCATATTCATAACTTGACTGTGAATTAGCTGTAGTTTCTTAATCTTTAGTTAACATAGACAAACTATGTTAAAAATTAAAAAAACAATTGTTACACAAATATTAAAATAACTTTCATGAAAGACTACAACTTTTTCATGCATTTGTGACAAAATGGCAGTGAGGATCGAGGGCCTATAAGCAATGACTACTCCAAAACATTATCCTGGCCTCAACCTAAACACTCACCGATCCTGGCTTATACTGGCCTTTTCCATCACCAGGCTTCCTTCTTTCCATTGATTCGTTCTTGCATTTTTGCCCCTTGCCTTTAGTCAAATATGTCATTTTTGACGCAAATGTTCTCCATTCCTTCCCCTCACCGTCCCTTCATTTACTCTCCCATCGCTGTCCCTTTACTTCCCCTCTGCTCCCATCCCGAACCCTATAACACCACAGCCAGGCAGGCTGTAGACCAAGGTTAAATTTGGTAATAACAGGCACATGGCGTTCCATTTGCTGTTTTTGCAGACATTGCGTAAGTTCGTTGCTAATTATAGCAACAATGAAGTAATTGAGTCTGTGTCGAGACTGTAGTGCATTATGTACGTACATCTTACACTAGTACAGTCTTCTTACATACACGCGTATACGTTTACACAGTGTGGCTTTATTATACGAGCAGAGCTCTGGAACACTAGTCTGCATTGAAAACCTACACACCACATCCGGAATTTAGGGGTCGAAAATTGAGCCATTTCGAACCTTCTAAGTTCCAACTTATAGTTTCGAAAGAATTATATTGATGGATCGAAGGATAAGTTGGCATCAGCCAGAACAGCTTGGTCCAGCAACTGAACTTTGGACGAAAATAATCAACGAAGCCAGGGATGGTATACGACAAACGCACTTGTCAGAGAATATGAGTGCTAAACCTAACGCTAATCGCAATCTAGATTACATTCCACTTTCACCTGACTATCCTCCGAACGGTAACATATTTGACGAGAAATCAGTTAACACTGGATATTCGAAGCGAAAAGACAATATCGCTAGCACTTACGATTGGAATTCAAGTGGCAAATTGAGAAGCGGGGGTACACCGTGGAAACTAGACGGGACTGAATACAGAGAGGGAGTGGTTGGGTAAGACTGCGAGTGAGACGAGTCAGTCCCACTCGAATTTCGAAACTCAGCATAGGCTAGGCTACAGTCTGTAGTGCAGTCCAAGTGTTAAAATACTGGAAATATGCCTTGAATATTACTGTAATAATACATAACGTACTTGCCATACATGTTTTCGTGACCTATCTTGCTAGTTACGAATTGTTGAATGGTCTTTCTGTAAGTTTAATATTAGGCCTGCACTCATTTTGGGTGTGGAATAACTCAGGCCTAGCCTATGCCTAGCATTTAGCAATTTAGGCCTAGTCAAGAGTTCAATTGTACTTCATGGTCAGAATAAGTGTGAGGTAAAGTTTATTCCAGTAATTTTGTAAAACAGGGTGGATTAGTAAGTGGCCCCATGTTTTTAAAAAGGCCTATGGTCCTTCCAATATACAAAGTATCAATCATTTTTCAATAAAACTTAAGTCTCACCAATTCTGGAAAAATTGTACATATATCCCTACCATAGAATAAACATAAGAAGCAGATAATAGTCCATGTAATGTTGAAACAAGAGCAAAACATAAGTATTGCTAATGATATTTCAATTGCAGAGTGCTCATGTACAGTACACTATAAGTTTAAGAACTTAAAAGTAGGTGATTTCTGCAAGCCTAACTCATTTCACAAATTATCAATGAAACACAAATTTATACTTCCACATGCTCAATCCTCCCTCCCCCTCCCACCAACAAATAAATAAGTAATTGAAGTAACATTCATTTTGTAATCAAGTTTGTGTTCCCTTCGCTTCTGTTTTAATGAAATATTTTACCAACTTTCACATTGGCCAGAATTATCTTATATTTAACAAATTCCCTATCTGCAGTTACAACCATCTGTGCTCTGTAGGATAAAAGAATAAATTGCATATACCTCTGTGGTTTCTTCTTCACTAACTTGTTTAATTTTCATGCAATATGTATATTTTGGGCAAGGAAAACCCTTAATTTGTACAGCAAGTACACTGAAAGTGTCAAACCAAAATATAATAGTGGCAGTCCTTTTGATAGTGTGTTCAATTTGGATGACATTCATATTAATACCAGTCACAATTTGTCAGAAGTTTGGTCTAAATAATGCTTTGGCAAAAGCTGCTGACGCAAAAGAGACGCAAAAAGGACGCAAAAGAGAAATGAATTCAATTTGTAACACACAACACATTCTCTGAATGCCATTGTGTTTGTGATAACTTTTTAATGAAGCTTATTTTTGGCTCTTCAATGGGTACTGCTACTGTACAGATGTTTTATACCAGACAAATTTCATTTTATACCAGTAATGGATAGGCTCAGAGTTTGATGAAGCCTCTGCAACGTCAATATCCATGGCAGCCCACTCTTTGGATAGCATACTTACTCTACATTTATTAAAAGCTGGGTATCTGGTAAACATGATTAGGACCACTTGAAAAACAAAGAGCTTAGGTCTACTTTATTTTTTTCCTATTTTTTCTTAGGCTCCATGAAGAGATTCAGGATTTCTACAAGTTTATGTTCCCCCGATTGGAAGAACATGTGATGCGCCAAGAGGTCGTCTCAAGAGTCCAAGGGATCATTCAAAGTATTTGGCCGGATGCTAAAGTAAGTACATTTTCTTTTGGCCGTGGCTATTCTTACGACTAGTCGTAGCAATTATTTATAAACTATTCTTACGACATCGGCGAATTCATGCGCAGTCAAGTAAATAAAGCAACTGCGCATGTAGTAGGGGTAACCCTAACCCTAAACCCTAACACTAACCCTAACCGGAAATTATTGTTACTCCTGGTCGTAAAAATAGTACTCCTGGTTGTAAAAATAGCAACTGCGCATGCGTAATCGGAAATTATTCTTACGACTAGTCGTAAGAATAGCCACTTTGTTTTCTTTTCAGTGTATTATTGCATCGCGTTTGCCGCAGTTGAATGGTGCGATGTATAACTGATAGTTGGGAATGATAACGTACCCGAACATGTTATTTTCATATCAAGTCAGCTAAAATTACGCAACAACAATGAAACGATTATTTTAACTATGTGTTGAATACAGTACTCTCCAGCTCCCTAATAAATTAGTTAGGAGGGTCCGGAAGAACCTGGAAAAGAAAAACCAATTGAGGCAACCCAAACGTCTTAACAATAGTGATTTTTCCCTAAAGGGGTCGAATCTCGTTGTGACCATAGATTGAGAAGGCTCCTAAGCCTTGCTAGCTTAGGGGCATAATTGAGTTAGAAAAGGTTGTTTATATATATATCAGAGATCGTAAAAATGAGATGGAAATTTAAGAACAGTGAAAAAACTTCCTGCCCCCACCGAGATTCAAACCCGGGCCTCCCGCTTTATATGCGGACACCCTAACCACTAGACTAGGCTAGGTTCGAAACCGGTATTTAAGGAAGGTCGTAATTCCACTGAAGGCGTTTGTCACCTGTATCAAACAATACTAGTTCTGTCTTTGGTGACATATTTTGCATTACTCTAGAGATCAAACAAAATAGGGGTGGTAGGCTGTTCATTGGATGTCCAATTGTGCTTTTTTTTTATTCCTAGATATATTTTCTGATATATGTAAACATGTGATTTCTGTGAACTTTTGTGTCAATTTGTGCTTTAAAGAATTTACGAACCACTTACCAGTTTTATTTTCACCCAACTTAACTCTAATAAAGGTAAGTAGCAAAGGCTTTCCAGTACAATCTCATCGAGCATACACAAATTTATGCGAAGGTGTAGTTTTAAACACTGTTGTTGCTCACAGTACAAAAGTGTGTTTTGAATTGTTTCAGTGTTTTAGTTTGAAAGCAAAGATAAAAATGTGAAAGGGAAGTATTTTGCTGAATTAGATCTCCTACATTGGAAACTAAATCTTCATAAAGGCAGCAAATTATGGTAAAATTTGTGTTGACACTTTTCAGGCAATACTACAGCTATTGCAGGATCTTCTAATTTTTTCTTTAGCCTGTACAGTAAGTACTATGCTAATGATAAAACCTTTGGCAGAGTTAAATTTCATTCCTCAATTCTGTGAATTT
>KN887955.1:37273-53326 GCA_000934455.1 Apostichopus parvimensis | reverse complement strand
TCACGGAAAGACATTACATTAGACGCACTGAATAGTCTCACATAGTTATACTATACACCCACCATCAAATACTCACCATCCACACCACTACATCCATACATAGATAAAACAATTAACTAGAGAGAGAAAAACCCCAGCAAATGTCTCCATGTTATCACACTAAAAAGGTATTTCATTTTATAATTAAAAATATTAATAATTTAAGCAAAAGTAACAGAACAATAATGATGTTAGTTTTTTTTTGTCTCCTTCAAGGTACGTTACGAAACACCCGCGCGTTAGACGCACTGAACTTGGTCTCACGCAGCTATAATGCATCCACCCACCTAAACTAACACCCCATCGTTACATCCATAGATGGATAAAACAATAACCAGGGAGAAAAGTACCAGTAAATCTTCCCTGCATGTAACCACACTAAAAGGACATATAGGCCTATCATTATCATTCTATATTATAGAAACAAAACGTTAAGTCCAAAGCTTAAAAAAAAAAAACCAAAACACATGTTACATAATTTTCTTTATGCTTCATTGTTAGAGTGCGGAGTTTGTTTCTATATCTAATTGAATTTCATTGTAAAACCAGTTGACATGGCTGCCTATACGACGTTTTTCTCAATCTAAATTCCCACCATCATTGTTTTATCATGTTAGTAAATAAAGCCTATGCTTTTAATACAAGATTTAAAATTTTTGCAAAGATGGTAAAGCTGTCTCTCTGCAAGAGGATTTGGAACATATCAGCGATATCTACAATAACAAATTCGATGTTGCAACGATTGTACGCCACTGCAGAGGTAATGGTATACTATTTACATGCGTGCAAAGCGCCAGTCTAACAACACACTTCAGGTTGAAGAAAGTAAACATACTCTTCAGATGAAGAAAGGAATCTCAAGAAAGCCGAAGGAAACTATTAAATGTATTGCTACCAAATATGCTAGAGAGTCAGATAGGCCTGATGGTCAATATGCTCAACATTTCAACAAGCATTTTACATACTGCCACTATGAAACCAGACTGAGATATTTCTATTTTAACACTCCTAAAATGTAGTCTGTGTATAAAAAGGATTAAAAAATAACCACCTAAAGAAAACTTCTTTAGTAAACTTCAATGAATTTCTAGCGTGCTAAAATCAGGCGCGAAGCCAAGGGGGGGGGGGGGCGAAGGGGGCGACCGCGCCCCCCCATTGCGCATATTTTTTTTATGATATCGCTAGTAATTTCAAAATAGAAAATGCTTAGATGCAATTTACAAGGCCTGGGAAGTGCCATTTCCAGCGATCTGGAAGGCATTTTCGGCCAAAATTTTCTTGTACGCTTCGCGCCAACTCATGGCGACGCTACACTTAGCCTACTTTGCCTACACGCTTCGCCCCTCCCTTGGCAAATTCCTCGCTACGCGCCAGACTAAAGGCTGGGGCATATTGATGACCTTTCAGAGTACTTACCCCCTTTCTTTTATACGGACGTTCCCAAACGTTGATTGTCGAGTATGTCTTCACACTCCCTTATCAGTCCAGTCCAACGGTCCAACTGTCAGTCCAACTGTATGGGATATAACTATATATACCCAAACGCTGATTACAACTTCAATCGTTGTCGAGAACGATTGATATACCTGCATATGCAGAAATGGAGGTGGGAAGTGACTGATATATGGGATAGAAAAGTGAAACCATGTCACTGCGATCATCAATAACAATAATATACAGATCATCATACGTCATATGTGGGTCAAAATGTCTGCACGCACGCGATGCGAAACAAGTAAAAGGCGGATACTTTTAAGTGAAATAATGGTATAATGATATTCACGACACTGAAACAAAAGTGAAATGACATTGGTTCTATTTGTTGTGTTATACTAGGAGTCACATCGTTTGAATGTAAATTAATAAACTACAGCAACGTATATGATGGACATTATTTTCATATCCAAAACGAGCTTGCGAAGCTGATCACGCGTAGGTCACAGTGTCGTAATATATTATAATCTGCTGGTTAAAGGCAGTGTGTGCTTTGCAAACATTGCTGATTTTTTTTTTATTGTTGCTGCATCTGTAGGTTAAAATCACATTCTCGTTTAATGGGATGTTTTCTTCTCTCCAAATTTGGGATATTTTTGTAAATGCATCTGGCTACTGTAGAGTGAAGGATTTTTATTAGGGAAATTCAGCTAAAACAATGTCTTTGTTTTGCTGCAGAATATTTCAATCATTTATCAATGCACAGAGGAACATAATATTTTGATGAATTCGAACTACAGAGACATCTAACAACTAAGTAATCAGGTTTCAAGGATACACCAACAAGAAGAGGATATCCCAAGTAAAGGTACCATACCGCACCACAAATTATTGCTCCCATTGACTTACACACTAACCTCGTCAAGCATAAACAAGAATGGTGATAACTCAGAAAATGCCAAACAAAAACTTCAACACAGTAGGTCACTTTAGGGCTATTTTCCGGGTTAACCTCTCAGGCGGACGTGCACTATTCTAATTGTGGTGCGATACCTAAAGCTTTTGAAGAACACCTATACCCTGATGACATCTCAGACCCCCAGACTGGCATCCTCTCCCTGTTGTAAATGAAGGGTTAGTCAGTCAAGTAAGGTTACATTCAACGAACCATATCTCTAGTTAGAAGATAGGCTATATATATATAGTTATATCTCTAGTTATAGGATAGACCAATTCCCACAAACAGCTGTGTAAAGGTGATATCTTGCCCAGTTTGGGATATATATTTTAGTTTAAAAGCCACCGTGTCTGGGAGCTTTCATTTGAAAATTCGCGATGTCAACCTTGTGAACTTTGGAGAACATGTGGTTTGATGATGTTTAAACTTGATAAAGACTTCAACCTGTGATAATTCTTAGATTTTGTTTAGCTGCTGTAACGATGGTTTTTATATATTTCTACTTGAACATTTTCATTATTTCTACATCAATTTTGTATTAAAGATGTGAAAATACAATTTAGGATGGAATGACCACACCTCGGAAGGAATGGTGGGGAAGTGGGATGGGGGGGGGGGGGGGGGTGTATTCAGTCGTGAAGCAAGTTAATTAATGGTATAAACCAACAATTTTTATGAGCAGCATGAATATAGACGTGTTAGTTACTTCCCTATCCACTGACTACTGACGAAGTTTATGGTGACCCACATGGGAAACAGGATATTTAATGTCATGTCAAAATTTCGACTATTTATTTCCAAATTGCATGTTACTATTTAATCTCGAAATTCGAAATAACAGTGGCCTAGCTAGTACGCCCTATCGTCAATGATGGCCGCGCCTTCCTCAACAAATCCACGTCCGTCGAAGTGCAGCTCTTGTTTGATTAGAGGGGGTCATTCATATATACACTATGCAGTTTGACAATTTCTCAGCTCTTGTAAACGAAACTTTGTACATTGCTTATAACGGTGCCTAATCCGAAATAAACGTTATTTGCAGGCTGAAAGCACAAAGGATTAGAATTAATATACGAGTTAAAATAAAGGTTGTCCAAGTAGACGAAAAACAGAAAGTGGGAGGTAATGTTTTGCTGTGTGGCACGTATTGTTAAGTGTACAATTACATATGTTTCGCTCAGACTCAGAGCCATACCCTAGCCTACACAAAGTTAGGCCCATGTTGTTATCGTGGAACTAGTACCAATGATGTTGAAAATAGCAAAAACCTGTAACCTTGTAAGTACAAAGAGCTAGTAACAAGTCTATTTGAATTAAGAGCTAACCAAGGCATACCACTAGTATTTTTGATTGCAACTAAGTGATTGGTTGGAAATTGAGTTATGAGATGAATAGCTGTTAGAATAATTCACCTCACATTGTCACAGCAGGCTCTGCCATGCCCAACTGTTATAAGGAACTAGGCTAGCCTACCTAACTAAGGGTAATTGAACTTGAAGAAGATTGAAACTGCCAGATGCATATATCCTGACAGATCCTTAAATCCTGCCAGATCCTTAAATCCTGCCAGAGGGTTTGTCAAAGCCTTGGCCTTGGTGTTAGTTACAAAGCACTGCAGTAGATAAAAACAGAACTATGTAACTAATTAATGGATAAATAGAAGATGGCAGATTGAGAAAGTAAAATATAACTAGTTTAATGACAATTTGACAACAATATGATCTTGAGAGTTAAAAGGACAATATTGATATATGATTAAATATGATTGCTACTAATGTATGTCTTCACCTTGTGCTGGTAGAATACTGCTCGACTGAAGTGAACCAACAAGACAGTTGTAAACATGGAATGTTTGAGATAGTTGGACGGTATGTGTGTGTGTGTTTGTGTGGCTAAGACTGCAACTGATCTAGACTTGCCAAGTTGAGACATCTTCAGTGTGTGAAACTGGACATGTAGTATTTTTCCTGACTGTCATCAATGTGCAGAGGTTCTCGACTAAAATAAGTTTGCATCATGTTAATGAATTTGTCAGTCAAATTCTGCAAACAAACTCTGCTCTTCACTTAGGAAACTAAGGGAGAAAGGAATTATTCTCATATGAATTATGAAAAATCAATCAAAGCTTGTAATTATACCCTATACTTACTTTACATATGTGCGCATAATGTTACTGTTAATTAGGGGTTTTTTCTTTGTGTGTGTGTGTGTGTGTGTGTGTGTAAAGTATCTATGTGCATTTAGACTCATGACGTGACGGATATCACAACCTATTGCATTATCTGTTAAACTCAGTAGGCACCCTTTATTTCCAGATGTTAAAAGGACTGTAAAAAAATTCTGTGCTTTGCATGATTTGTTTTATATTTTGAAATTGGTATTTTGTTAAGTTTTTATTGCTTGTTGTTTCTTACAGATGTAATGCTGCTGTTAATGCGATGATGTACCATTATTAAATATCAAAGTGCTGAGTTATTCCAGTACTAATGGCAACCAGGTATAGTATTCTGTACTGTATACAATCATACATGTGCAAAGTGTCGTGGGCAGATCCAGGAGGCCGGGGACCCAGCTTTGTAACGAGTTGTCACATCATTTTAAGATCAAGTGATTATTTTCCTGACTTGAGTGAGTTGAGTCTAGTCACTAACTCTTGTCACTGTCTTATCTCTCTGGTGAAAAATTTGTGGCAAAATTTTCAAGTTGCACCCAGACTTGTTACAACACTGCCATGCCTGGATCCCCTTCTTCTGAAATGGTTTGGGCAATAAAACTTAGCTAGTAACATTCATGTAATTTTGATCACAATAGGATACATAGTGGAAATGTTTAGACATGCTTCACGCACATGTATTCCTTACATTTTAACGATTGATGTCTTCTTAGGCACTGCTATCTCAGTTAGGATTTCGATATCTACCTGATATTTGCCACCAGGCCACCCCTTTTTGTGAAATCTTGGAGAGATCTATGTCACTGCATTCCGAGGGATGTGAATGTTTAAGTGTTACGTAAATATACAACAGATAAATATGTCAATATACATGGCTGTCTGAGGATCAGTTAACAAGCCAGTGCAGACTGAATTTTCACACCAGTTCAGGGTTCATTAAATCTCAACAATCATTCTGAGAGGTAAAACACACCATATATATACAGTATATCAAATGAGAATATATTTGATATTCCATTTCTAAAATGTCAAATGAATCACATTTCAAGGGTAAATCAAACAACAACAAGTTAGTTGAAAAAGAAATACTTTCAAAGAAAATCTGCCATGATGACACTAAAGAGCACCTTTTATGATCTAATTCCTGGATTTAGGTAGGTTTCATCTCATGTAAACCATTGCATCCCTTGAAAAAAATCTTGAAAAAAAATATAATAAAAGGCATGATTCCTTACATGATTCCTGATACATTTTGTTTTGATTATCTGCAATGGTTCAATGAATTAAATTGAAGTTCTAAATTCATTTATTATTCTCGTTAAAATATTTAAGTAATAAAGCAATGGAAAGTTTCATTTATCTTACTTTTTTAATTATACTGAAGTGCTTTATCCCCACACACAACTCTTTTACAAGTGCTTCTGTCAAGAACTTTGATTTCTAGACAATCACAATATTTTTGTTTAAATCTGTAGATTGGACCGGTTGTTTATACTCCTTGATAGTGGTTCGTCCACTGTGACAAGGAAAGCAGCAGCCAATCAACTAGGTGAGGTGCAGAAACTCCACCCACATGAACTACACAACCTTTTGGCCAAGGTAAATCCTGCTTTTACTCATTTCATTTGAAAATCAGGCAGTATCTGCTGAATATATATTTTTTTCAGCAGTGTGAGTAAAAATGCTGTCCTACTGTTATAATATGCCACGCAAGTACAGTGCAGCCTTCCAGGGCAAAGTTTTAAGGATCTTTTTTGGTTGCAACAAATTGTCTCCCGGAAAACCTTCAAAACTGATTGCAGTTGACCAAATAGAAATGTGGTCGTCTCGGACGATCAGACAACATTTAAAAATTTGCCCTGCCTCACTTTATTCACAATTTCATTGTTGCTTTTCAACTTTCCTCACAAGAATGCTATGCAGGTGTCTTTGCACTACACAAGTTTCTCAACATGTTATTTATGTTTCCGTGCCTACAAAACTTTCTTCTTTTGTATAAATACAAATCTTCAATTGCTTCCCACATAACAAAGGGATGAAAATCTAGATATGATACGATTTTAAACGTGAAATTACAAAGTTTTATGTGTTATCTATGTTTAGGTTCATGTGTACCTGAGAAGTGAGTCTTGGGATTCCAGGATAGCTGCCGGCTGTGCTGTGGAAGCCATAGCAAAGAATGTACCACAATGGCGACCGATCAAACAGATCAAGAAAGGTAACTTCAACCTGCATTGAGACCTCTCTGCTTCCCCAATCTTCCCAATCCTCCCCATCCTGCTGTGTGAGCTAGCATTATCACATTCAAGAAGACCCCCCTGTAAATCTCTTAGAGATTTGTTTTTGACAGTTACACATCCAAAATTCACATGACGCAGATATTAAATTGTTGAATTAAGTATATATTCAAAATCAGTTCCAGACGGTCATTCTGCTAATCTGGTTTGATCTGATCTGGTAATCTGATAATCTGGTGACTAAATAAACATTGACAATTATAAGTAACGGACAACTCATTTACACCTTTCCCTGATTAGGCATAGCTGCCCCTCCTCCCTCTCACCTTTCCTGCCCCCTTTAATTTCTAGTTACGCCGTGCCTATATACAAATATAGCGATAACAAACATAGTGTGCAAATTTGAGATCTATTTTGTTCTTTTTGAAGGAAGATTTCGTTCTCTTTCAAAAACATTCCATTTTAATCAGAGACTGATTATTTCGCCTGCTTCCATGTTGCAGAATCTGCCGAGAGCAGTCCAGTTCCAATGGAACGAGATCCTGCAGATCGTTTGGAATTCTCAAAGTTCAACGTGGCCAAAGTTATGGAGAACGGGACCTCGCTGCTTGGTTCAGCTGGAACAGAATACGAACAAGATCTAGATACCGGTAAATGTCAGTCTGTTCTTGTAAAGTTTTGTTCTATCAAAAGCAGCTACGTCAAAGCAACTTTTCATTTACTTTGAAGTCGAAAGACATCGTAGAGCCAGAAACTAGCATCAAATTGCACATCGCCAATGTTGTGGGTATTCAAAGAACAGCTAAACCTGTTGGGAAGCAGCTTTTGAAGAAGATCCTGCTAGGATCGAAAGATCAGACCAACTTACACATTCTCTTACACAGGCTCTCTAGTGGATAAGCAGTTTGCTAACAGTTTTATTTTATTTTGGGGAAGCAGGAGTCTATTATTTTTATGCCCAGCATTTTGGATTTAACTTCAATGAGTCTATTTTTACACCTGCAGGCATGGACCCGAAAGAACGACTACAAACACAAAAGAAGATGTTACAGAAGAGACTCGGCCTGGGAATGGCGGGAACACTCGGAATGGAAACTAACGATCTCTTCAACGATGATGATCTGTTAGTCAGAAAGACAAGCATGGAACAGAAGACGCAGTCCAACCTGTTGGTGAGTGTCCACACTACACGTACATGATTATGGTACATTTATACATCGACTGTTGCTGTGGCCGAGTGGATAAAGGCGGTGGCATTTGAAGCAATGAGGCTTAGCAATCGGGAGGTTCGGGGTTCGATTCCCGGCCGGGTCATAGTAAGGTGGGTTTTTCATCCAAGAGCAATCTATGGTTTTACCATCTGAAATGACTTTCTAACTTGAAAAGATTCCAAATTTGGGTTAAAATGTTGATTTGGAAGCCACCAGACGTGTAAGTTGTAATCCATAAGCCCTTGCGGGTTTCTCCCACATTTGTGGTCCCTTAAGCGTCGTAAAAATAACTGCTGATTGTTATTATTATTATTATTATGATTATTATAATTATTATATAGCACAGGAATCTGCCAAACATTCTAGTGCGATTTACAAGAACAAGAAATAAAGTGCAATTAACTGAAAGGAATATAAAAGAAGTGTGTTTTCAGCTTGGAACTTGAACAATGGAACACTTAGAGACAGGAGTTAATTTTAAAGGTTAGGTCCTGCATAGTGGAAGCTAGGATTGCTCAGAGTCTTATATTTGGTGCTAGGGATGTAGATAGCAGGAGATTCATTGGAGTGTAGCCAACACAGCTTATTATACAAAGGGCAAATGTGTTCCAACAAAAAATACAAAGCTTCATTGTGCAACGATTTAAAGACAAAAGTTAATATCTCAAATGATCTGAAATTCAAGAGGGAACCAGCAAAGAGAACTAAGGATAACATTAGAACATGGGCATAACATGTATTCTGTGAATACACACCACTTGAGTCTTAAAGGGAATAAAAGTGCTTGATTGTGTGTGTGATATCATTCATTGTATGGTAACCAGAACACCCTTCATATAACAGGAAAATACAGCAGATTTGATTGCCAAGGAAATGGCCAACATCAATCCTGGCATGAGCTCTAGGGAGAAGAATAGAGCCAAACGTCGTGCGAAAGTTCTCGCTAAGCAACGCTCTAGGGATGGAGAGATGCAGAGCACCAGGTTAGACTGCTACTTTCCATTTAGTGGATCCTCACTAGCCTGAAATCGTGTCTTGTCATTTCCAGGCGTTTTATGATTTTTTTGCATCAAATTTTATATTATTTTGATGAATCAATATAGGGGAAACACATTATCATTTCCTACTGCTGAAAATGTGACCTTTTCAAGCAAGTACAGCAAAGCATGGAAGAACTCCTTTAAGAATTATAAGTTTAAAACGTGTCTATTCTATAACACAGTTCAGTGTTGTTTTACATAGTTTTATATAGTCAGGTATTCTTAAGTAACTTTGGACATGTATTAAGTGAAGGACAGAAATGACCTGACGTTTGCATTTTGCGTCCGGTAATCATACGGTTTATATGCACATCGTTGCTACATCGTTGCCTTTAAATTGCATCTTTCCTTACTACACAGATGTGTTGAAAACAGTATCATATTTCATAGCTTGTAGTTTTAAGCTGTTCTTATGTCTGACAAAGATAGTAGGTATTAGACTGAGCAGATGGGATCTGAGAGGAGGGTGTGGAGTTGGCTAGGAGAGGGGACAGGATGGGCACAGGGAGGGGGGTGGGTATGGGAAGAGGATGGTGATATCAGGGAGGGGCAGGAGATGGAAGGCAGGGCATGGGAAGTGGGAAGGATGGGTAAAGAGGAGATTGTTACAGGAAGGGGTGTGGGATGTCAGGGAGGGTTGAGAGAGGGAAGGCAGGGGATTGGGAAGGGAAAGGGATGCGGACAGGCGGAAGGGAGGGGACAAGAGGTAGGGAGGGGAAGGAGATGGGAATATGATTTTTCTTATACTGGGAGGGGGGATCCTCCATCTGAAACAGTATGTTTGCTTACTGTAGTTCTGCTTATATCCTCTTATGTGCAATAAATCAAAAGACAATGTACAATTTACTTATAACAATTTTTATACAATTTCACAAGTTGTGTTTTCAGATCATTCAAGCATTTGTTTCCAAACGTTTCATCTGTTTTTAAAACCAGCTTAGTTGACAAGTCATCTTCAGCTCCTCCGAATAAGAAGGCTAAACTGAGCGTTGAACAAGTAGACGGGACCGCTTTCCAAGAAGAGGTACGTTGAGGACCAGGGGAGGGGATGAGAGGGGTAGATAGGGGGAAGGGATAGTTCTAGGAGAGGAATTACCTTGCTTCCTACTCCCAACTCAATTGTATTATTATGCTAATTATAGTACTACATCATTCATTAACAGGAAAGTAATTCAAAACTAAAAATGCTAATGTGTTGACCAGTTAATTAATCTATGGATTTTCACACATAAATTTGTCTAGATGTTTCTAATATTGACAAACAAATCTGCAAATGTTTGTATTAAATGAAACATTTATACAACTGCTTACATTTAATACAAGCAATAGCAAGATGTGCATGTTGTTTTAACACAGTGTTCTTGTGCTTTTGAGTTTTTTCATATGTTTGCTTGTAAAAGATCATTTTTCAATTGGTTGAATCTTTTTGTAGCCTGGTGAATGGTGCTTCACATCCTTCTGTGAGCAAATCAGCTGCGATCTCTTCCATTCGTCGTGGGAGATAAGGCACGGTGCCGCAACCGGAATTCGAGAAGTCGTGAAAACTCACGGGCAGAGTGCGGGCAGATCGGTGCAGTACCCCCTGGATCAGGTGATTGTTTCAAGTTTTTCAAGGGACCCTAAATGAACTGCAACAAAAAGCTGTTTAACTTTCTTGTCATTGATCTTCCCTTCCCACTGCAACACATCCCAGCCCCCTCCCAGCTCACTGCATCTCTTTCAACCCACCCCACCCCTCTCAACCCACCCCACCCCTCTCAACCAACCCCATCCCAAATATATGCTCATCAAATAAGAAATTGCCATTTTTAATCCAGTCATGATTAATCCCCATTTTAAGGGCTGTATTTCATGTGATCATTTTCACTGTTATAAGGCATCCGGTATTTATTTCGAAAATTAAATTCCACGAGTGCAGTCGACAACATTTAAATGGATGGCAAATATTGCAACAACAAAATTCAAATTTGGCTTGTAACAAGTCACTTAAATATTGCAGTCGAATCAAGTCACATCCAATTCATTTTCCCATTGCAGGTCTAGTCTTTTTTAACTCAAGTCACCCTGGTATTATTTTGGAAAATGAAATTCACAAATTAGTTATATATTTTTTGGGGAGGATGGTGTAGTTGACTTTTTAGCATAAAAAGGGAAGTTGAAAGAATCTCTCATGTTGTTAAGAAGCTGCTCCAATTTGCATGGTCTTCTTTCCTCAAAAAGTTGTTTTCTATCAATTAAATTCCACGAGTGCAGTCAACAACATTTTAATGGATGGCAAATATTGCAACAACAAAATTCAAATTTTGCTCGTGACATGTCACTTAAATATTGCAATCAACTCAAGTCACATCCATTTCATTTTCCCATAGCAGGTCTAGTCTGTGTTAATTCAAGTCACCCTGCTATTATTTTGGAAAAAGAAATTCACAAGGTTATTATAGTTACTGCTTTGTGAAAATATTGCAGAATATTACCTTGTTTCAAAGAAAAGTATCAAAAGTTGTGTAAATAATTTTCTTTGAATTGTTTCTTCTTTTGTTTCTGGCAGCAAGATGCTCTTAATCATTCTTGGCTGGAAGATATGGCCTTAAGGTTGATGTGTGTGCTAGCCCTAGATAGATTTGGCGATTTTGTTTCCGATGAGGTTTGTAATATATAATCAGTATAAATAAGAGAAAATCATTGTGGAAAGAAGAAACAACATTACGTAGTACAAGAAAATATTAAGGGGCCCTTTAGTCTCCACAGTATGCTTAAGGGTAATTAGCTGCAGCCAATAAAGCATTAATTATATTCAACACAGACTGATGTTCCACTTTAACTTTAACTTAGGCATAATAAAATCAACATAACAATTACTTATGGGTCCACCAGTGACCACACTCCTAGTTTATGCTCTGCTTTAGTCTGGACCAAGTAGCTGCATTCATAAAAGTACCAAGCTTGCTGGTGTAGACTTTACTGAAATACGTGCGATGAAATTTCAGACTACTTTAACATTGTTTCATCTGCAACAGTCACTATAGTGCTATCGAGAACACATATATTTGTGGTACAACCAAAACTGTCAAAAATTATTCACATTGTTTCAAAATATGCAAAATATTGCACCATTTTGCATCTCGAACACCCTTCATTATACCAGATATTCTCAAAGGAGAGTTAACACCCCTTAGACCCCTTCCTTCACATTTTAGCCCCTCCCCCATACAACAAAAGTGGTTGCCCCCCTTGCTGTACACTGACGGGGTGTGGCTTCACCTCGGTGGAGCTCGGTACTCAGCAAGTTTCAGTTACCGCTTTTATATTTAGGAACTGAGTTGTCCATTACCTTCTGAGCCTCGTTCACACTGTTTACAAATTGCACATCTATTCATCTAGATAAGACAGTCCAAAGTGGTCTCTGTGGACTCACATACCAAATCCAAACAAAATGAAAATCACTGGAACGGAAAATAACACATGTTACGCTCAAAGAAGGTAAAAAAAAATTGGAAAATACGTAGTGTCAGAAAGATTTTGCAACTTTTGGGATTGCTTCAAAGCTGTACTTTGAACCGTATAGCAATAAACGAGTTCCTAAACCATTTGAGATAATGAAAATTTGTTTAAACATTTGGAACTCATCCATTCACATCTAAGGAATTACAATGAAATCAGAAGGAAAACAACATGAAAAGTGAGAAACAAGTTGAAGTTTTTCCACCCAAAACAGTTTTCTTTTAGGGAATTATTTATCAAGTATTGCATTGTAATATTCTATTCAAAATGGTCAAGTTTGCTATACCAGTGTAAAGATGTGTAGCAGATTTCTACACAGGAACTATAGTATTCAAAGTAAGAAACAATTCAGAGCCTTTGAAAATGCTACACAAAATGTCAACACTAAATTGTTGTATGTCTTTATTTGTTTGTTTCAGGTTGTAGCTCCTGTCAGGGAAACGTGCGCTCAGGGCCTGGGGGTCATTCTGCGTCACATGACACCCGTGGGAGTACATGGTGTGATGTCAATTTTACTAAAACTTCAAGAACAACCGCAATGGGAGACGAGGCACGGAGGGCTACTGGGCTTGAAGTATCTGCTGGCAGTCAGAGAGGTAAGCAACTAGAGTCGAGATGCCAAGTATATGTCAGTTGCAAGAACAATATTATGTGCTATATTAGCTATATGGAAATTTGGAGCCTATGCTTAACATTGCAAATATTTTGTGGCATACTCTGGTTTTTTGGTTAGAAACCTTGTTATGTTAATTTTCTTGTACAAAGTGTTTCCTTTTCAGGTCATGTCCCTGGTTTTTGTATTATTCGTGATGAATTTGTGATTATGCTTGATATTACAGGTGTATTTTGGTGATGATTATGCTTAATATTACAGCATTTGGGTACAAACTGGTTTTTGGTGTATAGAGCTCCCCTATGGTAGTAAGTCACATATTTGCGTGCAGGATGCAAATGCAACTTTACATATCCTAGATATTATGAATATTGAAGCTGCAATAAAGTACTGCCATGTCATCTTTAGGGTGCCAGCCTACCATCCATTTGAAGAAGTACACCTACGAAAGCGACCCACTATGTTGTGTACTTTAATTTCAGATTTTTGTAGCTTAACTCAATATATGTATGTAGATAAATTCAACATCTGTCGTAAAATCTGTCGAATACAGATCGAATACCTCTAGCATGTTTTATCACGGTATTGGAGACAAGAATGTATATGTTGTTCAATAATGCAAAAGTCATAATATAAAGCATGAATGAGTAACTAAATTTCAGAAATACAATCCCATTTCCAAATGCGTGCGAAAGCTAAGGGATTTGACCAGGAGGGGCCATGATGCAGTCCTCATGGACAATCTCTGACAGCTATGAAGAATCATCCCAGTTTTTTTTCTTCTCTGTATAGTTTTAGTTTTAATTGACTCAGTTAATATTGATATTCATTACAGGAAATGACAGATGAGTTGCTCAGAGTTTGCCTACCATTTATCGTGAGCGGTCTGCAGGATGTCGATGACGACGTACGAGCAGTGGCTGCTGCTGCCCTCATCCCAGTTACTGGTATACTAACGAAATCTTATCCCGACCAGGTGAGCCTTGATGATGCCTCTCATTTCACCGAATATTTCTCACTTTCCTCTGTCCGATCATTAGCTGATATCAGATCATGCACCTTGAAATGTCCTTTCTCAAGCAGAGCCCATCCCCTTTCCCCCCGAGGAAACTTTGTTCATCTATATAAACGCTCCCTTGAGGGAAATCTTGTTCCCCTTCCAATAAAGAAACCATACCCCTCCCCTTAAATCAGTCCATGCAACTGGAGATGTCCCCTTCCCAACCAAAGCCTGAAAAAGTTGTAGCAAAATAGCAGTGACCAATTCTGTGCACTGTAGGAGAGATATGTAGGTTTGGTGAATAGAACATCAGCTTTGGGGGTGGTACCAATGTATCATTTTACCTATTTCAGGTATATTCAATAACAATGCAATCTGAATTTGAGGTAAACAACTGTGAGACGACTTTCAAAGCTGAATTTGGTCGTCCGAATTGAAATTTGGTTTTAGTGAACGACTACTACAAATTTGCAACAGATAATATTGAGACATTCTGTACTTGGCAAACAATAACAAGATCCGAACGATGTCATCACATTCAACTGTTATGTCACTCGCTAACAGTGACAATAAAGGTGCACTTTTTAGGGAATGGTTCTTTTATATTTAGTAAATTAAATAAAAGTACTCAAAAAATACTTGGATGAATGTTGAGCCTGGAAGAATCAGATGGAGGCATTATGGATTACTAAATGGCTTTTGTTAACTACTTGGATTAGCTATCTGATCATTTTAAGTGGTTGCCATATTGGGATCTTACGAAGTGTGTGGTGCTATATCGATATGATCTGTAACTTGGTAGGGAGTATTGCAAAAATAATTAAATCTGTGTGGATACGACAATGAAAAGTATTTGTTCACCGGTACTTGGTTTATAAGATGCTGTTTTCGGATGTTGGTGTTCTGTACTCGGATCCTTAAAAGTAGTACTCAGACTTTGGTACTTTGGTTCTCAGATTAAAGTACTTGACTGCAACACTGAGTATTCCCCACCATTCTAGGATCTATGAAACTATGCTAAATGGTTTGTGCACAGAATATCATCCTTGATGCAACTATTAAAAGTAAGGGTATAAGCCTCTGATCAAATTGAAATGGATGCATTTTCTCAGGGAAAGTCACTCCCTTTTGTTTTCCTTTTGATCCCTTGTCAAACAGCTGCCTCCGATATTTACCATCCTCTGGGACACATTATTAGACCTTGATGATCTCACTGCATCCACCAGTAGCATCATGATGCTGTTGGCAGCGCTACTCTCCCATCCGAACAGTTGCAGTGATGGCAGTGGTTACCATGACAACAGAGAGTCAGGCACTCAGAGGCAAACTGAGTTGGTTACCAGACTGTGGCCTTTTCTATCGCATAACAGTACTTCAGTTAGGATGGCTTCTCTCAATACACTTCTGGCGTTAGTGGGCTCTGGAAACGAGGTGAGATTTTGAGAAGAAAGAGCACTTTTTGGCATATTCCATCTATCAGATTTAGACTTTCAATGTGACAAAGAAATTAATCTGGGTTCTGTTTTTTTTGTTTCGTTGTTGTTTGTATGTGTACATTAAGGTGGCATTAGTGAATAGCAATATGATGAGAATTAGTAACGTAGTTTAAGTTAAAGTAAGATTCCTTCCCTCTCCCTGGCGTCACCATTGGGGGTTATGATTTTCTAAAATAATATGAAACACAAAAATATCTGGAAATATTTGATACTGCAATTTCTGAGTTGAAATATTATAGGCATGAGGTTGGCTCAGAGTGAAAGTTGTAAGTAAAGTTGTGGCAGTTTGTTGGGAAAATCATATTTTTTGTAGGTTGTTGAATCTTAGAGATGCCCTGGTCACTCCCCCCC